>PVIY010021787.1:0-41901 GCA_004026745.1 Myrmecophaga tridactyla
GTCAAAGCAGAGGTCGCTCATTTTTGCCCTGTCGCCAAGGGGGTAGGGCTGACGGAAAAAGGGGAAAAAAAAGAAGGAAACAGATTTTTGTGGCTGTTTCTACAAAGGCTTGACTGCCTTTGGATATAGTGGCAGGGCTCCTCAGGCTGCAACTGCCCCAGACATAGGCAGAAACAAACTCGTTTGTGGGCTTGTCTGGAGACTGTGCCTTCCCCAGGGGAGGGGTGAAGCCCAACTCAGGTGGAATCCCTCTCTCAAGGAATTCAGACACCAGGGTTTGGTAATTTGAAGCCGTTAAAACCAGCCTACAACCTCTCCTCGGTCTCCACCACACCTCCAGCCAAAGTTAAAGGTACTGCATCATCTTATGCTGGTGGAACCTGCAGGCAGACAAGCACCACACACTGGGCAGGATAAGAAAAGCAGAGTCCAGAGACTTCACAGGAAAGTCTTTCAACCTGCTGGGTCTCACGCTTGGGGAAAACTGACTCAGGTGGCTCTTTCCTCCTGATAGGAGGCCAGTTTGGTCTGGGAAAATCTGTCTGTGGTCTATAATACCTAAGTAGACCCTCCTAAGTGTGGGGGGAAAAAGACACCATACAAGTAGGGCAAGAAACAAGAAAACAAGAACTGAAAAATTCTCCTCTGTTAAACAAAACTTAAGCCGAGGTCCAGATAAAGCTGAATTGAATGTCAAAGAACAGATAGACAACACAGTCATCCAGCAAGAAAACCCTAGGTAAAAGAAGTGCAAGCAATCTCCAGAATAAACTGATTAAGGTAATTAAATGCCTAGATGCCAGCAAAAAATAATAAATCACTCTAGGAAAATTGAAGATATGGCCCAGTCAAAGGAACAAACCAACAATCCAAATGAGATACAGGAGCTGAAACATTTAATTCAGAATATACGAACAGACATGGAAAACCTCATCAGAAACCAAATCAATGAATTGAGGGAGAATATAAAGAAGGCAAGGAATGAACAAAAAGAAGAAATTGAAAGTCTGAAAAAACAAATTGCAGAACTTATGGGAATGAAAGGTACAGTAGAAGAGATGAAAAAACAATGGAAACCTATAATGGTAGATTTTGAGAGACAGAACATAGGATTTCTGAACTGGAGGATGGAACATCTGAAATCCAGCAAGAAAAAGAAAATATAGGGGAAAAAATGGAAAAATATGAGCAGGGACTCAGGGAACTAAAAGACAATATGAAGTGCACCAATATACGTGTTGTGGGTGTCCCAGAAGGAGAAGAGAAGGGAAAAGGAGGAGAAAAACTAATGGAGGAAATTATCACTGAAAATTTCCCAACTCTTATGAAAGACTTAAAATTATAGATCCAAGAAGTGCAGCATACCCAAAGAGAATAGATCCAAATAGACGTACTCCAAGACATTTAATAATCAGAATGTCAGAGGTCAAAGAGAAAGAGAGGATCTTGAAAGCAGCAAGAGAAAAGCAAACCATCATGTACAAGGGAAGCCCAATAAGACTATGCGTAGATCTCTAGGCAGAAACAATGGAGGCGAGAAGACAGTGGGGTGATATATTTAAATTATTAAAAGAGAAAAACTGCTAACCAAGAATTCTATATCCAGCAAAATTGTCCTTCAAAAATGAGGGAGAAATTAAAACATTTTCAGACAAAAAATCACTGACAGAATTTGTGACCAAGAGACCAGCTCTGCAAGAAATACTAAAGGGAGCACTAGAGACAGATATGAAAAGACAGAAGAGAGAGGAGTGGAGAAGAGTGTAGAAAGGAAGACTATAAGTAAAGGTAAAAAGAGGGAAGATTAGGTATGACATATAAAACCCAGAAGGCAAAATAGTAGAATAAAGTAGTGTCCATAGAGTAATAGCACTAATTGTTAATGGATTAAACTCCCCAATCAAAAGACATAGACTGGCAGAATGGATTAAAAAACAAGACCCATCTATATGCTGTCTCTACTCAAAGGATATGAGAGCAAGGACACAAATGGACATTTGCACACCAATGTTTATAGCAGCATTATTTACAATTACCAAGAGATGGAAACAGCCAGAATGTCCATCAACGGACAGGTGGCTAAACAAACTGTGGCATATACATACGATGGAATATTATGCAGCTGTAAGACAGAATAAAGTTATGAAGTATGTAACAACATGGATGGAGCTTAAGGACATTATGCTGAGTGTGATTAGCCAGAAACAAAAGGACAAATACTGTATGGTCTCACTGATATGAACTGACATTAGTGAATAAACTTGGAATATTTCCTTGGTAACAGAGACCATCAGGACATAGAAATAGGGTAAGATATTGGATAACTGGAGCTGAAGGGATATAGATTGTGCAACAGGACTGAATATAAAAACTCAGAAATGGACAGCACAACTGTAATACAATTATATTAAAACACTGAATGAAACTGAATATGAGAATGATGGAGAAGGGCTGGGGGCATAAATGAAATCAGAAAGAAAGATAGACGATAAAGATTGAGATGGTATAATCTAGGAATGCCAAGAGTGTATAATGATAATGACTAAATGTACAAATTTAAAAATGTTTTTGCATGAGGAAGAACAAAGGAATGTCGTTACTGCAGGGTGCTGAAAATAGATGGTAATTAATATTTTAAAATTTCAACTTATGTGTGAGACTAAAGCAAATAATGTTTATTTGGTACAAAATTTATATTTTGACTAGTGCATCTCCTAATATTACTTATGTAGATAGTTGGTACTTGGAACCTTGGGTAGGACATTAGATTTTACTGGTTTGTCCAGAGTGGTGCTCCAATGAATCCCAGAGTGATTTGATCAGTGAGTGGAAAAGTATTTGCAAAGTCCCCTTCGGGGAATGGTGAAAATGGGGGAAAAGTCAAGCTCCCCAAGTTGAATTACTGATATTCTCACAAGCAGTGTGGACAACCAAAGCTATAGGCTGAGCCCCTAGTTTTGGCGTTTGATCACATGAAACTTAACCCCACAAAGGATAGGTCAAGCCTACTTAAAATTAGGCCTAAGAGTCACCCCCCACAGAACCTCTTTTGTTGCTCAGATGTGGCCTCTGTCTCCAGCCAATACAACAAGCAAACTCACCACTCTCCCCCTGTCTACGTCGGATATGACTCCCAGGGGTGTGGATCTTCCTGGCAACATGGGACAGAAATTCTAGAATGAGCTGAGACTCAGCATCAAGAAATTGAGAAAAACTCTAGAATGATCTGAGACCCAGCATCAAGGGATTGAGAAAAACTTGTCGACCTAAAGGGGGAAGAGTGAAATGAGACAAAATAAAGTGTCGATGGCTGAGAGATTCCAAACAGAGTTGAGAGTTATCCTGGAGGTTATTCTTACGCATTAAATAAATATCATCTTGTTAGTCAAGATGTAATGGAGAGGCTGGAGGGAACTGCCTGAAAATGTAGAGCTGAGTTCCAGTAGCCATGTTTCTTGATGATGATTGTATAATAGTATAGTTTCCACAATGTGACAGTGTGATTGTGAAAACCTTGTGCTGATGCTCCTTTTATCTACCTTGTCAACAGACCAGTAGAACATATGGAATAAAAATAAATAATAGGGGGAACAAATGATAAAATAAATTCAGTTTGAAATGCTAGTGATCAATGAAAGGGAGGGGTAAGGGGTATGGTATGTAAAATTTTTTTTTCTTTTTCTGTTTTTGTTTTATTTTTCTGTTGTCTTTTTATTTCTTTTTTTGAATTGATGCAAATGTTCTAAGAAATGATCATGATGATGAATATGCTATTATGTGATGATATTGTGAATTACTGATTATATATGTAGAATGGAATGAGCATATATTATGGATGTTTGTGTTTCTTTCTTGTAATTTCTCTTTAATTAATAGAAAATTATAAAAAGAAAAACAAAAACAAAACAGATGCCATATAGAAAAGTCCTGGTTCATTTCAACCCAGTATTTATAGAGTGCTCACTAACTGCAAACAGCTGAAATAATTGTGATTTATAATGCATCTTACGTTGAATAAAACCAACAGTTTGCTGCTACATTTTAAAAGCCTATGAATTTGTAGAATTACAGATATTGTTAGAACTAGGAAATTATTATTTTTAAATTATTATTATTATTTTTAACAGCCATTAATACTTAATGTTGGTAAGTCTTCTTCAGAAGTATTGTCTAAATTTAACATCTTGTTTTAAAAGAGATGTATAAAACTTAAGTCAAGATAGGAATAGAGGGTGGGCCACGGTGGCTCAGCAGGCAAGAATGCTTGCCTGCCATGCCAGAGGACCCGGGTTCGTTTCCTGGTGCCTGCCCATGTAAAAAAAAAAAAAAAAAAAAGATAGGAATAAAAGTGGTTAGAAATAAAGAATACTTAATTTCTGGAAAAATGCTCCATAAGCCATAAGACAAATACTGGGGGAAAACTTGAATGACTTTAGGTTTGCAGAAGATTTTTGTAAAGAGAATGATTGGAGAAAGAAGCTTTAATGAGAAAGAAGACGCAAAAATATATTCAGTTGCAGAGAGAGATTTTGTCATTTTGGTATATGGATCTTTTGTTCTTATCTGTTCTATTTGATACCCAAATGTCCTGTGAGAGACTGTATTTGGTTCTTTTAGGTGTATATCTGCCTAGATGCCTGAGGCTGCTCCCAGGCCAGTGGTTCTACTTCCTGTATTCTAGAGGACTTAATTTGATGTGAATTGAATTGCCCAGGAACTTTTTCTTTTTACCTTGCTTGTACATTAGATGTATTTTATATTTTAGAAAATTTGACGTCAGATCACAGTTTTCTATTCTGTTTCTCCTGAATAAGTTATCTTTGTCAAAAGATTTCAACATGTGGGCGGCTGCCGTGGCTCAGCAGGCAGAGCTCCGACCTACCGCGCTGGAGGTCTGGAGTTCGATCCCTGGTGCCTCCTGCCCATATGCAAATTAAAAAAAAAAAAAAAGAATATTCAAAAAAAAAAAAAAGATTTCAACATGCAATAAAAACTACCTCAACTTACGTGTTTCTTCTGACTTGGACAGTGTATGATTCTTTGCATTTCTCTCTTCCATGCAAATTCTGTATATTAAATTAAAAGCATGCACCTTGAAATTTCCTTTCCGTTATTAGTCATCAGTTATACCATGGAGTGATCCTACCCTCAGTCCCTGCTTCTCACCTTGCTGTGATAGAAATTTTGCCACTGCCATGAGTGGAAGGAGAGGGAGGGGGTGGGCCATGGTGGCTTAGCAGGCATAGTTCTCGCCTGCTATGCCAGAGACCTTGGTTTGATTCCCAGTGCCTGCCCATGCAAAAAAAAAAAAAAAAAAAAAGAGGGAATGAACAGTTCCCACAGTCTTTCTACTGTAATTGTCCTTCTCCCAGGCCCTTGCATTCCTGCTGTTCCCTTGTTGTCAGTCCCCATTAATATAAGTGCCATGATGAAACATGTCAGTCCTTGGTATATTTATTTGTCTGTCATTTATCACCTCAGTTGTTTAAGTAGAAAAAGGAAGAACAAGTTATCCTCTATTCTTTATTATTTCTGGTGATGATCGCTTTAGGGGACTAATAAGGATTAGGAGATTAGACTCTGTTACAGGGGACAGACACTGCTAATAGAAGGGAGAGCAGGCAAGAAATCTCTGAGGTCCTCAGAAGAAAAAACAGCACCAATTTCCCTGTTTTGAGGACCTGCAATGAGTTGGCCACTGTAGATGGTGCTTTCCATATTTTGTGATTGTCTATAAAATAAGCTTGGACAACAAAAGTTATCCCTTTTTCTAGATAAAGAAACTGAGACATAAAAAGGACTGTAACTGCCTATGCTCACACAGTTCAGTAAGTTTCAAAGCCAGGATTTAAAGCTAAGCGTGTGTAACTTCAAAGCCCACACTCCTACAGTATGTCATGTTGCTTCTCAAAAGAAAATTAAAGACAAGGAGCTGATTAAGACTGAGAATCTTGCTTTGATTTTGTATGAATTTAGGAAGAAGTCCTTGTGCAGCTTTTCTCCCCTAGTCCTTACAGGCCTTTACTATGCCTTCACGTCTATCCCTATATCGCCTAAGGTTTTGGTATTAATAGGAGGGTCTTGGAATTGGTTGAGGCTTTGGAGGTAGTAGCTGAATCCTTGTTTCTAATGTCAAGGCTAAAGAAGGAAGAGACATAATTTTTAGCCTTAGCAAGTGAGAATTGTGAACACTCCTAAAGAATTTTTTTACTTGGGGTTCTTTAGTGCTCTTTTTTTATATGACAACAGTTGAAATATAACTTGGGTCAAATAGGCCTTTCTAGACCAGCCTAGCATTGTTTCTGTGGGAAATTATGCACAGAGTTCCAGATAATAGACTTAAAATACACTTTTGGAATTTTACCCATATGAAAGCTGGAATCTGCCCTGTAATACAGATTTTCACTAGAACTTATCATCTGGAGATAATACATGGCAGGGCTATTTTATGGAGATCTCATCTACAAATGCTCTGTTTTATTTGTAGCCATAATCAGGTGCTAATACAGAATAATGATTTCACTCTATTAAAAAAAAATGAGTACTTTATATTTTAACTTTTTTGTGATTTTTTAGTTTAATAATTTTTGACTGGGTAGTAAAGACAAAAAGTATTAAATTAGGAAGATATAAGAAGATATAGAATAAAATGTGAAATTTCTGCCAAGCCACTCTGACCTCAAGCCACCCACTTCTTTTCTGTATTGATTGGATGTTGAACATTGTGAATTTTCTGTTGTTGGGTACTGAATTCCTTTAAATAGTGCTGGGCTTGTTAATGTTGTACAGTTAAGTTACTTAGAATAAGTTTGATGCTTTTAAGACTTGCTCTTAAAACAGTTTTGTTAGGTCAGGTCTAGAGCAACATTTAGCCAGTTTAGTCCTGTTACCAGCCTCCTGAGGGCTGTGCATGATGTCCTACATATTAACAGGTCTTTCTACTTGAGCTAGTGAGAAGATGAACAACTCTATATAATCTTCAAGAATTGTGTGGCCTACTGCTTTCTGAGTAGTTTTCTGTCACACATAGTTGGAGATCTCCAAAGTTCAAACTCTGTGCAAATTCCTCCCTTCCAGTCCAACCAATTTAGCCTTCTTGATTTCCTTGAACTCTGATCTGTCTCATTGATTCAGTTCTGCTACCAGGCTCTGTTTGAACTCTCCCTCCTTGCGTCATAGCCTGGAAATTCTCTCCCAGCAGTAGGCAGTATGCTGGGGGCAATCATAGGACTCATTTTTATCTTAGAGAACATAGCTCTGTGCTGCCTGTTGCCCTTTGCCTGAAAAGTTGTTGTTGCATATATTTTTCAAGTTTTCTAGTTGTTTAAACTCGGAGGGTATATGTGGTCTCTGTTATTCCATGATGGCCAGAACCAGAAGTCTGTGGGTTTGTTTATGAACTTTTATCAGTATTGCATTCTTACTTTACAGTAATTTAATAATAAGGCTTAGTATCTGGTAAATTAAGATCTCTCAATTTGTTTTTCTTTTTCAAGATTGTCTGAGCTATCCTTGGCCCTTTGCATTTCCTTATACATTTTAAAATCAGGCTGTTACTTTCTACCCCCAAAAAAGTTGATACATTGATTGAGAGTGCATTGAATCTGCTGGAAAGAATTGACATCTTGTCAATATTGAGTCCTTTAATCCACGAGTGTGGTATGTGTTTTCATTTAGTTAGATTCCACTATTACGTCAGTGATGTTTTATGGTTTACTTTGTAGAGTTTAACACATATTTTATTATAAATATTTTATATGTTTGACTTTTTTAATGTCATTGCAAGTTTATTTTTAAAACCATTTATTTGTTTTAGAATATTTGTTTTATGTAATTTATTTTAGAATTTTAGAATCTTAAAAATATTGACTTTGTATTGCAACTTTACAGGTTTCTTATTAATTCTAATAATTTGTATATTTCTTTTGAATTTCTACATTCACAGTCACATCATGGGTGAATAGTAATAATTTTGTTCATTTTTTCCATTCTGAAAATTTGTTTTTCAGACATTCCATTTATTTCCTTTGCCTTATTTAAGTGATTGAGATCTTCAGTACATTGTTAAATAGGACTGGTGATAGTAAGCATCCTTGTTTTGTTTCTCCTCTCATAGGGAAAGCTCTCAACATTATAGCATTTATTGTGACGTTTGTTATTAGTTTTTTTTTTGTACAATCTTTTCATCAGATTAAGGAAATTCCCTTCTATTCCTAAGGCTTGCTAAGATTATTAATATGTTAGAATGTTAAATTTTATCAAATGCTTCTTCTTCATCTATTGAGATCATTGTGTGAATTTTCTATTCTGTTAATGTGGTGAACTACATTGATTAATTTTTTTGAGTTTTTTATTTTTAAAAATATTTTTATTGAGAGATAACACACACACACACACACATATACACAGAGTCCAGCAATATTATACAATCAGTGGCTCACAATATCATCACATAGTTATGTATTCTTCACCATGATCATTTTTAGAATATTTGCATTACTCCAGAAAAAGAAATAATAAAAAAAAGAACTCATACATCCCATACTGCTTACCCCTCTCTCTCATTGACTCACAGTATTTCAATCTACCCAGTTTTTACCCTTTATCTCCCCCTATTATTTATTTATTTTTTATTACTCATCTGTCTGTACCCTGGATAAAAGGAGCATCAAACAGAAGGTTTTCACAGTCACATAGTCACACTGTAAAAGCTATATAGTTATACAGTCTTCTTCAAGAGTCACAGCTACTAGAACACAGCTCAGTATTTTCAGGTACTTCCCTCTAGCCACTCCAGTGAACTAAAAAGGGATATCTGTTATGTTATATGTAAAAATAACCTCCAGGATAACCTGTCAACTCTGAAATCTCTCAGCCACTAAGACCTACCTTATTTTGCCTCATTTCTCTCTTTCCTCTTTTAGTAATTTAGGCTTTCTCATTCCCATGATGCTGGGTCCTGGCTTATCCCCGGGCTTAAGGTCCCATGTTGCCAGGGGGATTTACCCTCTGGGAGTCGTGTCCCACATGGGGTAGGGGAGGGCAGTGAGTTCATCTGCTGAGTTGACTTAGAGAGGGAGACCACATCTGAGCAACAGAAGAGGTTCACTGCAGGTGACACTTAGGTAAAATTATCAGTAGGCTTAGCTTCTCCTTTGCAGGAATAAGCTTCATAGGGTGAGCTCCAAGATTGAGGGCTCACCCTATTGAATTGGTTGTCCCCACTGCTTGCAAGAACATCAGGAATTCCCCAAATGAGGAAGTTCAATATTTCCTCCTTTCTCCCCAGCCCCCCAAGGGGACTTTGCAAATACTTTTTTATTATCTGTTCAAATTATTCTGGGATATATTGGGGCATCACACCAAACTGTACAAACCAACAAGATCTCATGCCCTATTCAAGGTTCCATGTAATTATGATGTTCAAGTAAACTGACCATACAAGTTAAAATAGATAATGAACTACCCGAAATAGAAATTTTACACCAAATAAACATTTCTCCCTTTGGTCCAGCACAGAGGTTGAAGTTTGAAAATATGGGCCATGTCATCCTTTACCCAGTATTCTGATTTACCCTTGTCCTATCCAGATCAGCTTCATTCATATCTCTAGATGATATCTGATCACTTTTTCAGTATTTTAAACAGTTGCTGAATGGGGTAGTTCTGACTTTCATAGCTTCAGTACTCTTAACTCTGAGTCTCAGGTGTACATTGATTAATTTTTAAGCTTAAAAAACTTTTATTTCTAGAGTTTTGAAATAAACATAACTTGTCATACTGTAACATTTTTATATATACCGGATTTAGTTTGCTCATGTTTTCATGAATATTTTAGCATTTGGGTTCATGAATGAGCTTGTCCTCTAGTTTTCCTTTTTTGTAATGCCCTTGTTAGGATATTATTTATTTATTTAAGATGGTTCCCTAACATTTAAAAAAATTGAGATACCCACACTCCATATGTAATTTACTCTTTTAAAATGTGCATGTTACTGGGTGTTAGTATATTCATCAAATTATATAGCTATCACCACTATCTAATTCCAGAACATTTCATCACCCTTAAAAGAAATCGCATGCCCATTAGCAGTTATTCCCCTTCTGCCACCTCCTGGCAATCGTTAACCTACTTCCTGTCTCTAAGGATTTGCCTACTCTGGGCATTTCATATAAATGGTATCATAGATTATGTAACATGTTGTTTATGGCTTCTTTTACTTCTCTTAATGTTTTTAAGGTTCATGCATATTATAGCATGAATCATTCCTTCATTCCTTTTTTATGGCCCTTAGTATGGCTCTCTCTTTTGTGTACTAAACACTGAATCCTGGAAATTTAAGGAGAAACTTCCATAACTGTACCATTTACCAGAATATTTAATTGGCATGTTGAATTTATTTTCAAATTTAAATTCAGCATTTAGCTATTTAGTATTGATTGTGTGCCAGTTTCAAGTGTCTTAAGTGGATTAACTCATTAAAATTTCACTGCACCCTGTAATATGGGTGCTAGTAATTATCCTTATTGTATAGATGAATAAATGGAGGCACAGAGAAATTAGGTAACTTGCTTGAGGTCACATAGATAGTAAGTAATAGAGCTCGTATTTGAACCAAGGCAGTTTGACTTCATTCATTCATACTATTATCCTACTTACAGTGCTTCTGAATTTGCAGTTCAGCCAGCATTCCTATTAATTCCTGAAATTTATAGAATGTTTCATATATTATAAAATACCTTCATAGTCTCATTTAATATTCCTGGGAATAAGGTTGAAGTAGGTATACTTTCTTTTGCTAAATGTTTAGCTTTCAGAATTTTAGTTTAGATATTAAATATTAATTTATTTAAGAAGTATGTATTGAAGATCTAGTAGATGCAAGATACTGTTAAGTTCTGTGGAGATTTAAAAAATGAGTTATATGTGAATGCTGCCCTTTAGGGAGAAAGTTAAGATATAAATCATTGTGAAAGAAAAGAAAATGCCCAAACAGAATGTTATTGGACTCAGAGGAGTGAGATGTTTTTCTCTTGCCTTTGTTTGCTTCATCTTACCATTATTATTTTTAGAATTTAAGATTGGGTAGTTTGACCCTTTAGTTGTTAGTCATTCTGAGGCCTGTGGTTCTTACTTGTGAAAATAACCTGAAATGTATGGTTTTACTTGGTTTTAGGGAATGACTGAGGAAGAGGAAGATAAACTTCTGGCACTGAAAGACTTCATGATGAAATCTAACAAAGCAAAGGCCAATATAGTGGACCAGAGCCATCTTCATGATACTAGTCAGAAAGGTGTCATTGACCTGGCAGCCATCGGCATAACTGGGAGACAGGTTGATCTTGTTAAAACCAAACAGGAACCAGATGACAAGCGGGGTTAGTATGTTTGTGTGTGTATTTTTATCTTGTTATTATTAATTAATATTTCTGGTCTTAGCTAATTAATGATAAAATAATAAGTGAAATTTCCCAGATACAGAATTTTCAAATGCAGTGTATCTGTTACTTAGCAGGGATGTTTTGGGGAGGAAAAGTAGGAACAGGAGCTAACAGTTAAGAAATTGAGTAACCTGCCAAAAAAATCACAGAATGTGTCAGAACCAGGATTCAATGAACCAGGATTCAAAGAACCAGGATTCACAGAATGTGTCAGAACCAGGATTCAAACCAAAGCCCGACTCCAAAGCCCTATTTTCATAATAAAACCATGTTACTTCTGTGGAGGTATAATGTTGAAGATGAAATTCTATTTTTTATTCTGTTAAACATCAACCCAAGGCCGATATGTAAAATAAGATAGTTTTCTAGTTTGTTATTAATAGATACAGCTTTCTAGTTTGTTAAATGCCCAGTGAATTTAAAAGAATGGTCTTGGTATTAACAATGAAATAAAAAAGGGCAGAGACCAGCTAAGCCCCATTTGAAGAAGTCTTTACATTTGGAACCATCAGCTTTTATGATGTTGACACTGATTGTGTGAAATTTTCAAGATTTTGTGCGTTCTTCCTTTAACTTTTTTTGCAAATGAATTCACTTGACAATCCATCTATTCCAGTATCAGATTTTGAGGGCACCTAATGAATTATATTTAAAATAATCCTTTGTCAAACTTGGGTGAGGTATTTATAACTTAATTATTAGTGGTTTATACCCATAATATATAAAGCATACACCTACAAATTACTAAGAAAAAGGTTCAAATCCTTTACCCATGAGAAAAATGGGTGAAGGATTTGAATAGTCAACTTAGAGAAAAATAAAAATAAATTTATATGCAAACATAAGCAAGTAAATAAATGCAGGTGAAAGCAATCAAATCTGAAAAAACAAACAAAATAATCAGATCTGGAAATTTATCCTATGAAACACTGATAGGTATGGGAAAAAATATGTGAAAAGAAGATTTTCAGTGGTAAAAAAAATTGTAAATCATCTAAATGAACATTAGTATGGGAATGGTTAAGGAAGTGCTCAAGAAAGGGAAGAGTGCGGAGAGCAAATTGTAAAACAGTATGTATTTCTGTTTTTAGTAAGTAATATGTTAGTAGAACTAACATAGTTCACAAGGTTTTAAAAGTAGGAGGACTATGCATCAGGCTACTAGAATTATGGGAGCAGTTCATGTAACAGTTTGGTAGTGTTGGAATTTTGTATTATTTAATATAGTTTTCATAATTGGATAAAGATAAAGATAAGTAATGGGTTTCTCATTTGTCTGCAGTTAGGAGGTAACATTATAGTAATTGGGGTTTTTTTCCCCCCCCCTTTTTTTTTGTTTCCCAAGAAACTTACTGAAAATGGGTCATATTTAGCAATGTGGTCAGTGACATACTTGCAGAAGTTGTTTTTACTGTTGCTTCTTAAGATAATTACTTGGAATTGAGCTAGTCTTGGAAAACTAGGAAGCAGTTAGGTCTAATAATAACAACATTGAAAGTCCACTTGTTTCATCTGACCTAGAGATGAAGTGAGAGTTAATGAGTTGATGTATAAACAAGTTGGAGATCCTAAGGAACAAATAAGAAGGGAAGTCTATTGCTATCCCCTACCGCCCCCCAAAACTAGCAATAAAAGCATTAATTGGTTTTAGAGTCTACCTTCAAACTAACTGTTTTGAGTATTTCCTTAGCTAGAAAACATGTAAAGCATGAGTCAAATGTGAATGAAGAATGGAAGAGTATGTTTGGGTCACTGGAATCACCGAATATTACACAGGCCATACCTAAAGGTAGTGACCAGGAGGTGATTCAGACTGGGAAGCCTCCTCGTTCTGAGTCCTCTGCTGGCATAAGTGTCCCTTTGTCAACTTCTCCACAGGTACGGTGACCTAGGCAATATTTTTTCTTTTGTCTTTAAATTCCATTCTGCTGTGTTGGATTTTTAAAGGCTGTATACTGTGCTGGAGAAATTAATATGGTGACTTGTCCTTTAGGGAAGGCACTTCTTTATAAGACAGGTTTGTCTTTAATTTTACAGCCAAGAGGGGATTTAGCCATTGAAAGCACTGAAAAGTCTCATTTTAGTGTACTCACCAATAAAGAGACCTGAAATTGTGAGTTGAAGATATTGTTATGAATTGTTATTATAATTAAGCTTCAGTGAACCTTTTAAGACTTCTTTTATTCCTTCTCTAATTTATAGCAAAAATACTTATATTTTTGTATATATAAAATAGCAAAAATACTTCTGTGAAGAAAAGTCTCAAGCATGTCTTGTGAGGTAAATGTGATGATTTAGATATGTTTGAAATATGTTTGTAAATTTGAGGTAACTCTTCCCTAGTCAATTATATTTTAAATGAAAAATATTAAAACAGACTGATAAATTAAAAGTCTGTTTCTTCTTTTCATTTAAATTGATGAGGCTTTTTGTTTAATTTATTGCTATGGTAGAATATATATATATATATGTAAGTAAAAATGTTTGTATATAATGCAGAAGTTTGGAAAATTAATGCTGTGGTTAAACATCATTTAAATTAGGTTTTCATTGAAAGAAGTCATTGTATTTCATTGAAAGAAGTCATTGTATTTAAGCTGATTTAAAGTTGATACATTAATAAAGGCAGAAAGCTGGTATACAAAATAGAAAACGCAGTTGCATTTTTCCTTCAAATATACTTCATTTATGACATAAATACTTAAATTTCTATTTGTTTTGCAGGTTTCAGAAGTGACAAATGTCCAAAATAGAAAACCAACCATACAGGCTTTAAGTAGTACAGTTTTACCATCTACCTACCAGATTCGTATCACAACTTGTAAAACTGAGCTTCAACAGCTTATACAACAAAAGCGGGAGCAGTGCAATGCTGAGAGGATAGCCAAGCAGATGATGGAAAATGCTGAATGGGAGAGTAAACCACCACCACCTGGTAAAAGTGCCATTGATAGGAGGTAGTTTTATTCCAGAATAGGTGCCTAAGCCTAGAATCTAATGGAGAAAACCATACTTAATTCCCAGACAAAGGAAGGAGAAGAAAACTTAAAGCACAGAGGAAGAAGCACTAAATGAGAAATCTTAAGTCATTATTCATGGAGTTTAGATTTCCTTAGCTCTGGGGGTAATTTGCAGTGCCATATTTTGGCCAGTCTCTTAATATTTTAGCCTGTCTGTGCTCTTCATTTTCTTACTTATAGTACTAGGCTTTACCTACCTGCTTAGGGTCATGCCCCTTGCTCATTAATGTGGGGCTTTTTGGAGAAAACTCCTACTTTGAATTTATGAAGGGTTTAACATTCATATATTAATTTTCATTCTTTCTCTCACATTTTTAAAACTTTTTTATTGTGTGATATAACATATATACAAAATAAATAAAGAAAAAAGCAGTAATTTTACACTTGATCTTAGCCAAAAGGCCGAGAAGTGATGAAAAGCAGTAATTTTCAAAGCACTCTTTAACAAGTAGTCACAGGACAGATCCCAGAGTTTGTCATGGACTGCCATACCATCATCACAGATTTTCCTTCTAGCTGCTCTAGAACACTGGAGGCTAGAAGGCTTAAATATTTTTTTTGCTGTCACAATCAACTTTTTTTCTTTTTCATGAAAAGTAACATATATACAAGAAAAGCAGTAAATTTCTAAGCACAACGCAACAGTTAATTAATTCATATTAATATATGAATGTTAAACCCTTCATAAATCAAAAGTTTGGCATGGTTAGAATTCCACAATTTTAGGTTTTTACTTCTAGCCAGTCTAAGATACTGGAGATTAAAAGAAATATCATAATGATTCAGCAGTCATATTCATTTGTTAAATTCTACCTTCTCTGGGGCGGGCCACAGTGGCTCAGCAGGCAAGAATGCTCGCTTGCCATGCCAGAGGACCTGGGTTCGATTCCTGGTGCCTGCCCATATTAAAAAAAAAAAAAAAAATTCTACTTTCTCTGTATAACTCCCCCATCACCTTTAATCTTTCTATCCCACTCTTTAGGGGTATTTGGGCTATGGCCATTCTAACTTTTAAACTTTTTCATGTTAACTTTTTCATGAACATTTTCAACATGAAAAACGTTCTAACTTTTTCATGTTGAAACGGGATGTCAGTAATTATGGAGTAGGGAGATGGAACTAGCTGATGTTCTGGAGAGGCTGGCCCCTCTAGGTTTCAGGTCTTATCTGGTCCAGGGACCCATCTGGAGGTTGTAGGTTTCTGTAAAGTTACCCTAGTGCATGCAACCTTTGTAAAATCTCATATATTGCCCTAGGTGTTCTTTAGGATTGGCTGGAATGGCTTTGATTGGGGATGGCAAGTTATGATAGGTAAAAATGTCTAACTGAAGCTTGCATAAGCGTGACCTCCATAGTAGCCTCTCGACTATTTGAACTCTCTCAAATAGTCCCTAATACTTCATTTGTTACACTTCTTTTCCCTCTTTTGGTCAGGAAGCAATTGTTGATTGCATGGTGCCAGGGCCAGACTACTACCTGGGAATCATCGCCCATGCCAGGGAGACTTTCACCTCTGGGTGTCATGTCCCACATAGGGGGGACAGCAATGATTTCGCTTGCAGCCTTGGGCTTAGAGTGAGTGAGGCTACATCTGAGCAGCAAAAGAGGTCCTCCAGAAATAACTCTTAGGCATACCTATAGGTAGGCGAAGATTTTCCACTACATACATAAACTTCACAAAAGCACGCCTCACGATCAAGGGCCTGGCCTGTTTATTTTGGTGTCCCTAATGTTTGACGCACTATCAGAGGTTTCCCCTGTGGTAAAGTTTAGTAGTTCCATATTTTTTCTCCTATCCCTCAAGGGTCTTTGCCAATACTTTTTGATTATCTGCTTAATATGTTCTAGGATATATCCAGGCATTACATTAAGCTATACAGGATTAAAGGCCCTCATTCTTATTCTGGGCTCTCTGTGTTTCATTTGTTTAAATGAGCCATCCAGACAGGTTGAGTTAGATTATGTGCTACAGAAAATTTAGGTTCCGAACAAAATAAACCTTTCTTCTGTTGGTCTCAAAGAGTAGGTGAGGTTCTAAAATATAGACAATGTCTTACTTTCCCCTGTGTTCTGAATTACCTTAATCCTGTTCTGATCGGCTTCATTCTTGTTTCTAAATACCAGCTTATATATATGTAAACAGTCTCTCAAAATCCAGAAATAACAGTTACCACTTCAGACTAAATGATGCTACTATAGGAGTTTACAATCTAAGCCCCTGTTTTCTTATAAGCATTTTCTAAAGGGGACCATAAAATATTTGCTCTTTTGTTTTTGGCTTATTTGCCTCACCAAACGTCCCACAGTTTCATTCACAATATTGCATGCCTCACAACTTTGTTCCTTTTTGTAGCAACACAATATTTCATCATATGTATGCACCATTGTTTGCCAATCCACTTCTCAGTGAGTGCGTCCTTCAGCTACCTGCATACAATAAGCATCATGTATAATGCCCAAAGTCCACAGTATGTCAGCACTCTCAATTTTAGATAATTTTCTTTGTTCCTAACAGAAAGATAACTGATAAACACACCCTCACTAAGTAGGAAATCTGAAACCTTTCCTTAACTCTTGTCCCTCCCCCCATTATTTACTCCTGGTGTTGCTGTGGTAGTGATATTTTCCTGTTAAACATAACCCATAGCATGCAATGGCAGTTCCCCCCATACCCTGAACTTAGACACTCCTTTTATAAGAATTGTACCTTTGAAGTAGTTCATGCAAGAACTTATTTATATTTGTAGTGCTAATCATTGGGACACATTGGTCTATACAACCCTTTCAATCTTGTTCACGTTCAATATGGTGATTTTACTTATAGACCCAATAGTTGAACTGCCTTCACTTCTATCTATTCCCTTATATTTGAGTTCAATCTCATTAGCTAACCGTTCACCTATAGAGTATCTATACTTATTTGTCTGTCTTATTTCACTCAGCATTATGTCCTCAAGTCTCATCCATCTTGTCATGAATTTCAGGACATCATTTGTTCTTACTGATGCATAATATTCCATCACATGTATATACCACATTTTGTTAATCTACTCGTCTGTTGACGGGCATTTGGATTGTTTCCACCTTTTGGCGATTATGAATAATGTTCCTGTGAACATCGGTGTGCAAATCTCTGTGTCACTGCTTTCACCTTTTCTGGATATATACCAAGTAGTAGTATTGGCAGGTTACTTGGCATCTCAATATTTGGTTTCCTAAGGAACTGCCAAACTATCTTCCATAGTGGCTGTACCATCATACATTCCCACAAGCAGGGCATAAATGTCCCATTTTCTCCACATCCTCTCCAGCATTTATAGTTTCTGTTTGTTTAATAGCAGCCATTCTTATAGGTGTGAAGTGGTATCTCATTATAGTCTTGATCTGCATTTCCCTTATAGCTAATAAAAATGAGCATCTCTTCATGTGCTTTTGAGCCATCTGTATTTACTCTTCAGAAAAATGCCTGTTCATATGTTTAGCCCATTTTATAATTAGGTGTTTGTTCTTTTGTTGTTGAGTTGTATGATTTCTTTATGTATATTGGATATCAAACCTTTGTCTGATGTGTGATTTCCAAATATTTTTTCCCATTGAGTTGGCTGCCTCTTTACCTTTTTGATGAAGTCTTTTGAGTTGCAGAGGCATTTGATTTTGAGAAGTCACCATTTATCTATTTTTTTCTTTTGTTGCTTATGCTTTGGGTGTAAAGTATAGGAAGCTACCTCCTATTACTAGGTCTTGAAAATGTTTCCCTATATTTTCTTCTAGAAGCTTTATGGTACTAGTTCTTATATTTAGGTGTTTGATCCACTTTGAGTTAATTTTTGTATAGGATGTAAGGAAAGGGTCCTCTTTCATTCTTTTGGCTGTTGATATCCAGTTCTCCCATGCCCATTTATTGAAAAGACTGTTTTCTCGCAGTTCAGAGGATTTGGGGGCCTGGTCAAAAATCAGCCTACCATAGATTTGGTGGTCTCTTTCTGCACTCTTGATTCGATTCCAATGATCAGTACTTCTATCTTTATGCCAGTACCATGCTATTTGACCACTGTGGCTTTATAATAAGTTTTAAAATCAAGAAGTGTTAATCTCCACTTTGTTCTTCTTTTTAGGATGCCTTTAGCTATTCCCTTCTAGATAAATTTGGTAACTAGCTTTTCCAAGTCTTCAAAGTAGGTTGTTGGAATTTTGATTGGTACTGCATTGACTCTGTAGATCAATTTGGGTACAGTTGACATCTTAACTATATTTAATCTTCCTATCCCTGAGCAGGGAATGTCTTTCCACCTATTTAGATCTTTGATTTCTTTTAGCAATGTTAAGTAGTTTTCTGTGTACAGGTTCTTCACGTTCCTAGTTAAGTTCATGCCTAGGTACTTGATTCTTTGAATTTTTTTCTTAACTGACTCTTCAGTTTGGTCATTGCTTGTGTTCTAGTGTGCTAGCTGCCAGAATACAATATACCAGAAACAGAATGGCTTTTAAAAGGGGGAATTTAAAAAGTTGCTAGTTTACAGTTCTAAGGCCAAGAAAATGTCCCAATTAAAACAAGTCTATAGAAATATCCAATCAAATGCATCCATCCAGGGAAAGATACCTTGGTTCAGGAAGGCCGATGAAGTTTAGGGTTTCTCTCTCAAGTGAGAAGGCACATGGTGAACACAGTCAGGGCTTCTCTCTTAGCTGGAAGGGCACATGACGAACACGGTGTCATCTGCTAACTTTCTCTCCTGGCTTCCAGTTTCATGAAGCTCCCTGGGAGGCATTTTCCTTCTTCATCTCCAAAGGTCACTGGCTGGTGGACTCTCTGCTGCGTGGTGCTGCAGCATTCTCTGCTCTCTCCGAATCTCTCATTCTCCAAAATATTTCCTCTTTTATAGGGCTTCAGAAACTTGATTTAATCACACCCCCAGGGAGATGATCTGATTACAGTTTCAAACATACAGTATTGAATAGGGATTATTCTACCTTTATGAAATGGGATTTAGATTAAAACATGGCTTTTCTAGGGGACATACATCCTTTCAAACCAGCATAGCTTGTATATAGAGACGTTACTGATTTTTGTATATTAATTTTTTATCCTGCCACCTTGCTGAATTTGTTTATTAGCTCAAGTAACTTTGTTGTAGATTTCTCAGGATTTTCCAAGTATAGTATCAAGTCATCTCAAATAACGATAGTTTTACTTCTTCCTTCCCAGTTTGAATGCCTTTTATTTCTTTTTCCTACCTCATTGCTCTAGCTAGAACTTCTAGTACAGTATTGAATAATAGTGGTGACTGAGGGCATCCTTGTCTTGTTCCCGATGTTAAGGGGAAAGCTTTCAGTCTCAGTTTTTTGTATATCCCCTTTATCATATTGAGAAAGTTGCCTTTGATTCCTATCTTTTGAAGTGTTCTTATCAGAAAACTGTGTTGAATTTTGTTGAAGCATTTTCAGCATCAATCATGATGATTATGTGATTTTTCCCTTTTGATTTGTTAATGTGCTGTATTATATTAGTTGCTTTTCTTGAGTTCAACCATCCCTGCATTCCTGGTATAAATCTCATTTGGTTGTGGTGTATAATTCTTTTAATTTGTTGTTGGATTTGATTTGCTAGTATTTTATTGGGAATTTTTGCATTCATTAGGAAGATTGGCCTGTGGTTTTCCTTCCTTATAGCATCTTTACCTGGTTTTGGTATTAAAATGATGTTAGCTTCATAAAATTACTTAGGTAGTATTCCTTTTTCCTCAGTTTTTTAGAAAAGATTGAGCAGGATTGGTATTAGTTCTTTTTGGAATGTTAAATAAAATTCCCCTGTGAAGCCTTCTGGCCCTGGGCTTTTCTTTGTATGAAGATTTTTGATGACTGATTTAATCTCTTTACTTGTGATTGGTTTGTTGATATCTTCTGTTTCTTGAGTCAGTGTAGCTTCTTTGTGTATTTCCAGGAATTTGTTCATTTTATCTAAGTTGTCTAGTTTGTTGGCATAAAGTTATTCATGGTATTGTCTTATGATTTCTTTTATTTCTTCAGGGTATGTGGTAATGCTCCACTTCTCATTTCTGATTTTATTTATTTGCATTCTCTCTCTTTTTTTACTTTGACAGCCTTGCTAGTGGCCCATCGATTTTATTGATTTTCTCAAAGAACCAACTTTTGGTTTTACTGGTTCTTTCTCTTGTTCTTTTGTTCTCCCATTAATTTAACTCTGCTTTAATCTTTGTTATTTTTCTTCTCCTGTTTGCTTTGGGTTTAGTTTGCTGTTCCTTTTCAAGTTACTCCAGGTGAGCACTTAAGTCCTTAATTTTTGCTCTTTCTTGTTTTTTAATATAGGTATTTAGGGCAATAAATTTCCCTCTCAGCACAGCCTTTGCCGTAAACCATAAGTTCTGATAAGTTGTATTCTCAGTTTCATTTGTCCAGGTAGCTACTGATTTCTTTAGCAGTTTCTTCTTTGACCTACTCTTTGTTTAAGAGTGTGTAATTTAATCTCCATGTATTTGTGGAAGCTCTTGTTCTTTATTGGTTTTTAATTTCCAGCTTCACTCCATTGTGATCACAGAAAGTGCTCTGAATAATTTCAGTGTTTTTAAATTTATAAAGACCTGTTTTGTGTCCCAGCATATGATCTATCTTGGAGACTGTTCCATGAGCACTAGAGAAGAATGTATATCCTGGTGTTTTGGGGGGTGTAATGACCTATATATGTCTGTTAGGTTTAATTCATTTATCAAATTGTTTAAATTCTGTTTTCTTGTTGATCCTCTGTCTGGTTGTTCTTTCTATAGCAGAGAGTGGTGTATTAAAGTCTCCTACTATTATTGTTGAGACATCTATCGCTCCCTTCAGTTTTATCAGTGTCTGTCTGATGTACTTTGGAGCTCCTTCCTTGGGAGCATAACATTTATGATTGTTATTTCTTCTTGGTGAGTTGTCCCTTTTATTAATATATAGTGTCCTTCTTTGTCTCTTATAATGTCTTTATATTTAAAGTCTGTTTTGGTTGATATTATTATAGCTACTCCTGCTTTCTTTAGGTTACAACTTGCGTGAAACATCTTTTTCTATCCTGTCACTTTCAATCTATTTGTACCCTTGTGACTAAGATGCGTCTCTTGTAAACAGCATATAGCTGATTATATTCCTTAATCCAGTCTGCTAATCGCTGTCTTTTAATTCGTAAGTGTAGTCATTAACATTCAGAGTTATTACTGTAAAGGCATTTTTTGAATCTGCCATTTTATCCTTTGGATTTTATTTGTAAGAGCTTTATCTTCTTTTTCTCCTTCTCATTTTCTTCTTAACAAAGTAGAAAATCTAGAAAATTAAAAAAAAATCACCTAAAGCTCTGTCACACATCAGTTATCACCATTAAGATTTTGTTGAAATACACCTAGCATTTAGTGAAGATTTTTTAAAAATTTAGAGATATTTCAGATGAAAATGTGGCTCAGTTATAAGCACAGACTCCTTACACTGTAATAGTGACCATGCCACTGTTTAGCTTAGAATTTGTAGAGAATTATTTTGTTTTAAATAAGTTCCTGTGCTTAGAGTTTAATAATAAAGCTTTAACTTTGAAAGCTTTATAAGAAGAAATGCATAATGTGTATATAGAGAGATTTAAAAGTCATTTGGTGCTCATGAGCTTCTAATGTGGACTTGGGAAAAAATGCAGGTAGAGATCAGTAATTTAAAGATTTAGAAAATGTTGTTACATGTTAAAAAGCATCTTTAGTCACATAAATTTTCTTTTAAAAAATGTTTATATGCTGTTTCTATGATATGTCAGTATTGCTTAATAGTCCTGCTTTAGATACAGAAATAAGTTGGTCACAAACTGTCTATTTTTTGATAGAATCTGTCTAAGTGGTATTTAATACTTAAGTGGAGTTACACATTTTATCCAGTAATCACAGAAAAGGTGTTACATTTTGTGGTTCGAGAAACTTGCAATGGTTGCTCGACTCTTGATTTTTCTTTCCACACTTGAGTGGTTGTATAAAGTTGATTTTCTTTAGAGGGAAGTATTCAACCTAGCCTGGTAGATTATCTTGACTTCATGGAGAAGTGTTTTTGATCACTTTCAAATCCAGCACATCCTCCTTAAGAATCACATTTAGATGTTTTGAGCTAGAGATTCAAAGGTAATGTTTTTTTTTTAATCTCCATGTGAGCTGTGTTTGGGAATAATCTTGATTTCGTTTTTGTTTTTTGGTGAGAAAGAAATCATTCCATCCTAAACTTAGGCAGAATGTAGACTCGTAGGACAATAGGATTTTCAGCATAGCTTTCTGTTTTATTTTTTTCTACTTAAAAAGGATTAATAGTAAATATTATGTTTAATACAACTTAAAAATGTGTTCATTAAACATAAAATGTGCAGGGACGAAGGTTAAGTACTGTGAATGAATCAGAATGGATGACATGGACTTTGCCCTCAGGGAACTTACAGCTTATTAGAGGAAATTAATCATACAGAAAAAGAATGTACATAATTAAAAGTAGAAGGGTATAGATGTCATGACAACTACAGGAGAGTACATGAACATTCTGAGGGTGTCTTTTATAGTACCATTTATATTAATATGTTGATAATAGAATAAATGATTACAGGGGAGAGGGAAGCAACATTTGGGTGTTTACTGTGGGCCAAAGATAATAGTAGACTCTTTACATGCCTCATTTATCCTTATGGTTACGCTTTGAGTCAATTAATATCTCTGCCATTTTACATTTGAAAAAACTGAAGATCATAGAGTTTAAGTAAGCCGTACATATTTAGGGTATGGGTCTTTGAGACTTTCGAGCTCAGTCTGCTTCCCTAGAGCCCAGTTTCTCTAGGGCAGGTAGTCACCACCTCATGCTATTGAGCCAGTAGTTAAGGCTTTAAGGTCTATCAAACGATTGCTATGTCTTCTTCTTGACCACTAGAGAAGTACGTAAAGTGCAGTGTCTGAGGCTATTAGAGCAACACTTGATTGTTCTCTTGAGTATCTTACAAAATAGTTAATGTCTGTCATTATTCAGCAGAACACTTTGTATTGTTAAGTTATGGGTACCCTTTAATTGCTTAATTCTTATGATTGTTCTTAAATTGGTTGTTGGTGATGGTATCTGTAGAGTTAAAGGGGAGATTTTATTTATTAACTGCAGTTTAAGGCTCATTCCTTTGTTTTTCCTTAGGGTGGCGTCCTAAAGGACTACTGGTTGCACATCTTCATGAACACAAATCTGCTGTGAATCGAATTAGAGTCTCTGATGAGCACTCACTCTTTGCAACATGTTCAAATGATGGTACAGTGAAAATCTGGAACAGTCAGAAGATGGAAGGGAAGGCCACAACTACCAGGTAACATACACCCCATCTACCAATTAAGCATTGTCTTCACATTCTGCACCTTCACCCCAGACCTTGGTAACCTGCTTTCAAAGTCAGAAACTTTGAAAAATTATTTCATACAACTAAGATCCTCAGGAGAGGATCAGTTTATTCATTCGTTCTTTCAGGAAATATATATTGAAGGCTTACTCTGTGACCGGCATTGTTTCAGGTGTCAGGGATATAACAAATTGTGCAGAATACAGAAATACAAATACAGAAATTCCTTTTCTGCAGGGCTTGTATTTCAGTGAGTGGTGACAGACGATATATAGCATGTTATATGGTGAAAATTTTACAGAGAAAAATATAGTGGTAAAGTGGGATAAGAAATGCAATATGGTGGGGTAAGGTAGAATTTTAATAAATTGGCTAGAGAATGCATCATGGAAAAGGTGACATTTGAGGAAGGACCTTATGAAGGTGAGGGAAAGAGCCATCTGGTTATCTGGAGAAGAGTACTCCAGGCAGATGAAACAGGAATTCCAATAGCCCTGGGAATGGAGATACATTTGGCATGTTTGAGGATTGGCAGAAAGGTCTGTATGGCTAGAGCAGAGTGAGCAAGAGAGAGAGAGGGCAGATGAGTCAGGACTTTGTTGGGCTTTGGCTGCTATGAGTGAGATGGGAGCTTTTGGAGGGCCCTGAGCAGAGGAGAGATGTAATCTGTTAGATTTCAATAGAATTATTCTGGTTGTTGTGCTGAGTACAGACTAAAGAGGGGCAGGGTAGAGGCAGCTTTGGAGGCTATTGTAGTAATTCATGGAAAAGATAATGGCTTGGGCCAGGGTAGTAGCAGTGGAGTTAATGAGAAATGATCATATTCTGAATATGTTTTGATGATATAGCCAGTTGTAGAGCTGATAGGTTAGATGAAATATGAAAAAGAGAAAAGTCAAGGATGATGGAATGGCTAGCTGTGTAAGAAAAAGAAATACTGTACCATTGCCTCACAAAGTGGAGAGAATTTGGCTGTAAGTGATCTTTTAAATTGTTATATATATATATATATATATATATATATATATATATATATATATATATAAAAAACATAAAATTTGCAGTTTTAATCATTTTTAAGTATACAGTTCTGTGCATTAGTTACTTTTATATTTTTGTGTTACCATCACCACCTTCTATTACTAAAACTTTTATATCAATTAAAACAGGTACATTTTACCTTTTAAGCTAAAACTCCCCATTTCTCACCCCCCAACCCTTTATAACCTCAAATCTACTCTTTCTCTGAGAATTTTCTTATTCTGGTTACTTCACATAAGTGGCATCATATATTTCCCCTCCCTTTATTATCATTTGTTTGTTAGAGCAGTTGTGGGTTTTCAGAAGAACCATGCAGAAAGTACAGAATGCCTAAAAAAGATCCCCCCACCACAGTTTACCTATTATTAGCATTTTGCATTAGCATATTTGGTATCTTTGTTATGATTGATGAAATAACATTATTATAGCTATACTATAGTCCATAGTCTACATTAGGGTTCCTTCTCTGTGTTGTACAGTTTTCTTTATTTTTATCTTGGTAACACATATGCAACCTAAATTTCCCCATTTTAACCACCTTCAATGTTATGCTACCATCATTACAACTTTTCCATCACCCCATCTACCAATTAAGCATTGTCTTCACATTCTGCACCTTCACCCCAGACCTTGGTAACCTGCTTTCTAGTTTCTGACTTTGAAAAATTATTTCATACAACTAAGATCATAAAACATTTTTCCTTTTGTGTCTGGCTTATTTCACTCAATGAGATATCTTCAGGGTTCGTCCATGTTATTGCATGTATCAGAACTTCATTCCTTTTTATGGCTGTATACTACATTTTTTTGTTGATGGACATTCATTTGTTGATGGACACTTGGGTTGCTCTACCTTTTGGCAATTTTGGCATCTCTGAACATTGCTGTACAAATATTTGTTGGAGTACCTGCTTTTAATTCTTTTGGATATATACCTAGAAGTGGGATTTTTGAGTCATATATAATTCTTTACCAAACTTTCTGAAGTTTTCCACAGCAGTGTTACTGTTTTACATTCTCACAACAATATACGTGTGTTATTCCTCCATATTTTCTCCAACACTTATTTTCCATTTTTTTGTAGTAGTTGTTCTAGTGTTTGTGAAGTAGTATCTCGTGATTTTGATTTGCATTTTCCTAATGGCTAATGATGTTGAACATCTCATGTGCTTGTCCTCATTTGTATATCTCCTTTGGAAAAATGTGTATTCAAGTCTTTTGCCTATTTTATTAATTGGGTTGTTTGTCTTTTGAGTTGTAAGAGTTTGTGATATATTCTGGATATTATCTCTTATCAGATACATGGTTTTCAAATATATTCTCCCATTCTGTAGGTTGTTTTTTTACTTTCTTATAAAGTCTTTTGATACACAAAAGTTTACTTTGAGAAAGTCCTATTTATCTGTTTTTTCTTTTGTTACTTGTGTTTTTTTGTTAAGTCTGAGAAACCATTACTTAACACAAGGTCCTGAAGATGTTTCTCTATGTTTTCTTTTAGGGATTTTCTAGTTTTGATTCTAATATTTAGGTTTTTGATCCATTTTGAGTTAATTTTTATATATGGTATGAGTTAGGGGTTTCTTCTACATTCATTCTTTTGGATATGAACATCTAGTTTTCCCAGCATCATTTGTTGAAGAAACTATTCTTTCCCTACTGAGTAGACTTGGCACCCTTGTCAATAATCAATTGACTGTAGATGGGAGGTTTTATTTTTGAACTCTCAGTTTGATTCCATTGGCCTATATGTCTTCCCTTGTGTCAGTACCATGCTATTTATTTTTTTTTTTCAATTTGCATATGGGCAGGAGGCACCAGGGATCGAACTCCAGACCTCCAGCACGGCAGGTCGGAGCTCTGCCTGCTGAGCCACGGCAGCCGCCCAGTACCATGCTGTTTTGATTCTACGCATACTTTGTTTTATTGCATTTCTCTTTATTGTGCTTTGCAGATATATATATATATATATATGTTGTTTTTTTTTTTAACAAATTGAAGGTTTCTGGCAACTTTGTATTGAGCAAGTTTATCAGTGACATTTTTCCAACAGCATGTGCTTACTTCCTGTCTCGTCACTTTTGGCAGTTCTTGCAATATTTCAAACTTGTTCTCTGTTATACCTGTAATGGGGATCTGTGATCTTTGATGTTATCATTGTAATTGTTTTGGGGTGCCATGAACTGTGCCCTTACAAGACAGTGAACTTAATTGATAGATGTGTGTATGTTCTGGCTGTTCCACCAACTGCTTGTTCCCCTGTATCCCTCTCCTTGGGCCTTCCCTGAGACACAACAATATTCAAATTAGTCCAGTTAACTACAGTGGCCTTTAAGTGAAAAGAGGAATCACATGTTTCTCACTCGCTCACTTACAAGAAGCGAGAAATGACTAAGTTAGTGAGTAAAGTCGGTTGAAAGCTGAGACAGGCCAAAAGCTAGGTCTCTTGCATCAAACAGTTAGCCAGTGATGAATGCAAAGAAAAAGTTCTTGAAGGAAATAAAAAGTGCTACTGTAGTGAACATGTGACTAAGTAAGCTACACAGCCTTATTGCTGATGTGGAGAAAGTTTTAGTGGTCTGGATAGATCAAACCAGACAAAACATTGCTGTAAGCTAAAGTCTAATCTAGAGAAAGACTCTATAACTCTCTTCGATTCTTTGAAGGCTGAGAGAGGTGAGAAAGCTTCAGAAGAAAAGTTTGATGCTAGCTGAGGTTGGTTCATGAGGCTTAAGGGAAGAAGCAGTTTCTATAACATAAAAGTACAAGGTAAAGCAGGAAGTACTGATGCAGAAGCTGCAGCAACTTATCCAGAAGATCTAGGTAAGATAACTGATGAAGGTGACTACACTAAACAACAGATTTTCAGTGTGGGTGAAACAGCTTTCTATTGGAAGAAGATGCCACCTTGGACTTTTCATAGCTAGAGAGGAGATGTCAGTGTCTGGCTTTAAAGCTTCAAAGGACACGCTGATGCTCTTGTTAGTTGTTAATGCAGCTGATGACTTTAAGTTGAAGCTAGTGCTTCAGTCATTTACCATTCCAGAAATCCTGGGACCCTTAAGAGTTATATAAATCTATTCTGCCGGTGTTCTAAAATTGGAACAACAAAGCCTGGATGACAGCACATCTGATTACAACATGGTTTACTGAATATTTTAAGCCTGTCATTGGGACTTGTTGCTCAGCAAGAAAAACTGCTTTCAAAATATTACTTGTTGCTCATTGACAATGTACTTGGTCGCACAAGAGCTCTAATGGAGATGTACAATTAATGTTGTTTTCATGCCTGCTAATACTACATCCATTCTGCAGCCCATGGATTTAGGAGTCATTTCAACCTTCAAGTCTTATTTAAGAAGTACATTTGATAAGGCTGTAGGTGCCATAGATAGTGATTCCTCTGATGGATCTGGGCAGAGTCAATTGAAAAACTTCTGGAAAGGATTTATCATTCTGGACACCATTAAGAACATTTGTGTTTCATGGGAGGAGGTCAGAATATCAACATGAACAGAAGTTTGGAAGAAGTTATTTTAATCCGCATAGATGACTTTGGGGGGTTCAAGGTTTTGGTGGAGTAAGTAACTGCAGATGTGGTGGAAATAGCAAGAGACCAAGAATTAGAAGTGAAACCTGAAGATCTGACTGAATTGCTGCAATCTCATGATGAAATATTAATGGATGAGCAGTTGCTTCTCACAGATGAGCAAAGAAAGTGATTTGTTGTGATGCAGTCTTCTGGTGAAGATGCTGTGAACATTGTTGAAATGATAACAAAGGATTTAGAATATTATATTAACTTGGTTGATAAAGTAGAAACAGAGTATTTTAGTTTGCTAAAGCTGCCAGAATGCAACACAGATTAGATGGATTGGCTTTTAATAAGGGGTTTTACTTAGTTACAAATTTATAGATCTTCAGAGGAAAGGCAGCTAGCTTTCATCTGAGTTTCTCTGTCAATGGGAAGACACACAATGACATTGCTGGACTTCTTTCCTGGCTTCTGGGTTCCAACAGCTTTCTCTGGGGCAGCTCCTTTCTACATTACTGAACATCTGGGCTGAGCTGTGAGTGCAAAAATGAGGTATGCTGAGTTTCCTTTTGCCTTCTCTCTTTTAAGCCTCCAGCTAATTAAATTAAACATCACTCATTGCCGAAGGAACTCTCTTTAGCTGACTGCAGATGTAGTCAGCCATAGATGAATTTTAAATGCTGATGATTCAAGTCCACAGCAACAGAACTGGGCACCATCACCCGGCCAAGTTGACACTTGAACCTAACTATTACATTTCCACTCCTTGTCAACTTGGCAACTATATACATCCCCTTAACCACGCTTAATCTCTAGACAGAAAACAATAGTAGACATTTTTTTCACCTAACAATGATCATCTATCCTATGTACAATGCACTAAATCTTTCTATATATAAAATGCATTCCTTTCATCATAATATCACAAAAGCCTTAAATCATTTTAGTAACAATACACATGTGGTACTAACTCAAAAATAGTACAAAGTCTCATCAAAGTAATTTACAGGCATGGTCTGTTTTAAAGCAAAATTATCCTCTGTCTATGGACCTGTGAGCTTAGAGCAGTTATGTGCTTCCAATGTACAAAGAAGAAATAGTCATAGGATAAATGATCCCCTTGCCATATGGAGGAACTGGAAGGAACACAGCAATCACCAGTTCTAAACAATTCTGAAAATCTGCAGGGTATGCCATTAGATTTCAAAATCTGAGAGTTATTTATCCTTGGGGCTTTGTAAAGTGGCAGTCCCACCCTTTTCAAGGGCCTATTCAGCTTCCTGGCTCTCTCCAAATGCAACCTTGGGGGACATTGGGGAGACCATCTTTTCCTCAACTCCACTATCTCCAAGCATCAGGGCTGCACTCGGACTTTCTGTCATCTCTGGGGCACACACTCAAACCCTCCAGAACAATGGGTGACAGTCAGGCTCTCCCCAATCCTCAAGGAATGTGTTCCACCCTTACCAAGGCCTGAGGAGGCACAGCTTTCTGAGCGACAAAGTGGAAGGCCCACCCTCTGCTTTGGGGACAAACTCACCCTCTCCACATATATGGGTGGATCAGCTCTCCTGGACCAAGATTTCTTGGCTTCAGACCTTAGCTTCCATGGTTCTGCCTCCAGTTTGTCCCTTTTCTGTCACTCTTAGTCCATACTGGCAATGGTTCCATTTATACAGAGCCCACAACACTCTTGTTAGTTTTCTGTGCAGTATACTAGGATTATGCCCATTAGACAACTTTCCACAAATCCTTTCTGGATAACTCCATCTCAAATCTTCACTTGTCCTATAATGACTGACTGCTTCCATGGTTGGTTAAATCTTCATGTGGGGCACTGTTCTCTGGGGTCTCCCTTTCTGGAAGCCCAGGATTTTCCAGACCATCAGTTTCTGGTTTCTTTATATGCAAGAGTTCAGTTTTCAATTTGTCCCTCTCCTTTCGCATTTCACTAGAAGCTCCAAGGAACATCCAGACCTCATCCTCCACATTTCTACCAACAGTCTCTTCGAAGCATTCTGGGCCTTCTCTATCAGGCTTCTCACACTTCTTCCAAAATCTTCTAAAGCTTTAGCCATTTAAAAAAGTGTTCCATCATGTGTGGTATTTGCAGACTGCAGCAGCACCACACTTCCCCAGTATCAAAATCTGTCCTATAATGGCTGACTACTTGGGCTGTGCTGTGCTAAGCTCCCTCCTGACCTCTTTATTTAAAGCCTCCAGCTAACTAAATTAAACATTAAATTAAACTCATTGCAGAATGTACTCCCCTTAGCTGACTGCAGAGGTAATCAGTCATAGATAAATTTCACATGCTGATGATTTAAGTTCACAACAGAGCTGGGCACCATCACCTGGCCAAGTTGACAACTGAACCTAACTATCACACAGGGTTTGAGATGATTGACACCAATTTTGGAAAAAGTTCTGCGGGTAAAATGCTAATAAAAAGTATCACTTGCTACAGAAGAATATTTCTTGAAAGAAAGTCAATTGATGTAGCAGACTTCATTGTTGCCCTATTTTAAAAAATTACCACAGTCACATCAACCTTCAGCAACCACCACCCTGATCATTCAGGAGCCATCAATCCTCCACCAGCAAAAAGACTATGACTCACTGAAGGCTGAGATGATGGTTAGCTTTTTTTTAAGCAATAAAGAATTTTTATTTGTATTTATTTATTTATTTGGGAGCATGCTAGGTCCCCTGAATGGCACATGGGCGTTTTACCACTGAACTGCCCATGTACCCCTGCCATAAGGTATTTTTAAATTAAGGTATGTACATTGTTTTTTTTTTTAGACACAATGCTATTGTCCACTTAATACAATATAGTATAAGCATAACTTTTATGTGCACTGGGAAACTGAAAAATTCATATTACTTGCTTTATTGCAACGTATGCTTTATTGTGGTGATCTAGAACCAAACCTGCACTATTTCTGAGGTATGCCTGTACTCATTATTCATTTGCTGATATCTTCTGTTTCTTCTTGTGTCATTGTAGGTAGTTTTGTGTTTCAAGGCATTTGTCCATTTCATCTAGGTTATCTAGTTTTTGGTGTACAATTGTTCGTAGTATCCTTGTATAGTCCTTTTTATTTATGTTGGGTCAGTAGTAATGTCCCCTTTTCATTTGTGATTTTAGTTATTTGCATCCACTTTTTTTCTTTGTCATTTTGTCAATTTTATTAATCTTTTCAAAGAACCAACTTTTGGTTTCATTGATATTCTCTGTGTTTTGTAATTCTCAGTTTATCTCAGCTCTAGTCTTTGCTATTTCTTTCCTTTTGCTCATTTGTGTTACGTTTGGGTCTCGTTTTCTAGTTACTCAAGGTTTGAGTTTAGGTCTCTGATTTAAGATGTTTCTTCCTTTTTAATGTGTGCTTAGAGTTATAAATTTACCTCTCACCACTGCCTTTTCTATATTCCTTAAGTTTTGGTATGTTGTGTTTTCATTTTCATTTGCTTTAAAATATTTTCTAATTTCCCTTAAAATTTCTTCTTTGACCCATGGTTGTTTAAGAGTATGTTATTTCATTTCAACATATTTGTGAGTTTTCCAATTCTTTCTCTGTTGTTGATTTCTGGTTTCATTCCATTGTATTGGAGAGGAAATCTTGTATGATTTCAGTGTTTTTAAATTCATTGGGACTTGAGTTTAGAGTCAACATGTTGTATATTTGGATAATGACCCATGTCCATGTGAGAAGAATTCTGATATTGTGGGGCATAGTGTCTGTACGTGTCTGTTAGGTCTAGTTTGTATTGTTCATCTCTGTTTTCTTACTGATTTTCTGTCAAGCTGATGTATCCAAAATTGAAAGTGATTTATTGAGGTCTGCCGTTAGAACATTATATTTTTCCATTCAAATCTGTCAATTTTTGCATAATACATTTTGTGTCTGCTATTAAGTGCATATGTTTTATAACTGTTATAGTTTGTCATTGAATTGATCCCTTTATCAGTACATAATGTCCTTTCTTGTCCCTTGTTTTTGAATTTTTCTCTCCTTTATGTGATATTAGTATAGCTACCCTAGCTCTTTTTAATTTACTGTTTGCTTGGAATATTTTTTTCCAGTCTTTCACTTTCAACCTCATTGTGTCTTTGAATGTAAGTGAGTCTCTTGTACACAGCATATAGTTGGGTCATGCTTTTTTAAATCAATTCTTCCAATCCCTGCATTTTTACTGGAGGCTTCGTCCATTTCAAAGATTTTATGGAGCAGTATAACCCTTGAGTGTCTATCTTGGTCAGCTGGAAGTCCTCCAAATTCCTTTTGGTGGCTTAATAATATTCCTTTGTGTGGTTATACCATATTTTGTATACCCATTCACCTGTTGATGGCTACTTGGACTGTTTCCACCTTTTGATTATTGTGAATAATGCTGTTATGAAGATTGGTGTACAGGTATCTTTTTGCGCTTCTGCTTTCAGTTCCTTGGAGTATATACCTAGGAATAGAATTGCTGGGTCATGTGATAACTCTGTGTTTAACTCTGAGGAATTGCCAAACTGATTTCTACAACAACTGCATCATTTTACATTCTCATCAGCAATGCATGAGAATTCCAGTTTTGCTACATCATGCCAAATCGTATTTTCCCATTTTGAAGTAATTGCCATTCTAGTGGATGTGAAGTGGTATCTCAATGTGATTTTAGTTTGCATTTCCCCAATCGTTAATGCTTTTGAGCATCTCTTCATATGCTTACTGGTTATTTCTATATCTTCTGTGGAGAAATATGCATTCAAGTCTTCCGTAGCATTTTGATTAGCATTTTATATACCTTTTCTCATAATTATTTTTCAAGTAACTATTATTAATATCATCATAATTGCTTTCATTATCCCTTTTATTAGAAGGATAAGTTAACATGTGTAAACTCCTCAAGAAAGAACTTGGAATTAGATGTTAACTTTGCAAAAATTCATTTGTTAATTCCCAAATAATTCTTGTGATAGGGACGTGCTTTTGGCATCTTGTTGTCACTTTACAGACAGTGGTATCCCAGAAACTTGGGTAATTTAGCTGACTTTTAGCTTTTGGGAAGTGCTTATTATGAATTAGGAGAGTGGACCATCTCTGGAAGCAGCTGCTCTGTTGCTTTGCTGTAAAATCCACTGTCTTGTTTGTGGAATGCAGTGGGTCTTGTCATTCCACAGATTCAGGGTAGGGAGGAGGGAAAGTGAGTAGAAAGTTCACATGCCTTCATGGACTGATGATTTGAGAAGGAGGCCATTATTACTACTGGGGCAAAATAGGGAACAGCTGGTGGCAAGGAAAAAACAGCAAAACTGATGTTTTTCCTTAGGAAATGTCCCAGTGTATTCTGACTGCTGAGATTTTATTACCCCAGTACATTCCATGGGCTGACCACCCAGTTTCCATTCCTAACTTTCTCAATGAATTATGAGTTGCTATTTAAACCACCTGATTCTTGGCTGTGCAATTTCTTTCATTCCTTTATTTTTTTCATGTAAGAACTTATTTATATTTGTAGTGTTGGTTGATGGGACACATGAGTCCATACTTTCAATCATGTTCACCTTCAATATGGTAATATTATGTATGACTCACTATGAGCTACCTTCCCTTCTATCTATTCCCGTACAGTTCAACCTCATTAGGAACTGTTCACCCATCTCAAGCTTCTGTGTATCTCTAGGTCCCTGTATTTTGTATTATAAGCTTCAGATTTTACCTTTACCATGCTCATAAAAGTGAATCATATAATATCTATCCTTTTGTGTCTGGCTTATCTCACTCAGCATTATGTTCTCAGGTCTCATCCATCTTGTCATGTAGTTCAGGATGTCATTTTATCTTATTGCTGTATAATATTACATTGTATGTATACACCACATTTTGTTATTTCATTCGTCTGTTAATGAGTATTTGGACGGCTTCCATCTTTTGATGATTGTGAATAGTGCTGCTGTGAACACTGGTGTGCAAATCTTTACGTCCCTGCCTTCAGCTTTTCTGGGTATATACTGAGTAGTGGTATTGCCAGGTCATCATAGGGCAACTCAATATTCAGTTTTCTGAGGATTTGTCAGACTGTCTTCCCTAATGATTGTACATTCCCACCAGCAATGCATAAGTGTCCCAATTTCTCTACATCCTCTCCAACATTTGCGGTTTCCTGTTTAATAATAGCTATTCTCATAGATGTGAGGTGGTATCTCATTATAGTCTTGATCTGCATTTTCCTTATAGCTGATGAAAATGAACATCTCTTCATGTGCTTTTGAGCCATCTGTATTTGCTCTTCAGGAAAATGCCTATTCATATCTTTAGTCAACTTTATAATTGGGTTGCTTGTTCTTTTGTGGTTGAGTTGTATGATTTCTTTATGTACACAGGATATCAAACCTTTATTGATGTGTGATTTCCAAGTATTTTCTCCCATTGAGTTGGCTGCCTTTTCACCTTTTTGACAAAGTCTTTTGAGGCACAGAAGCATTTGATTTTGAGATGTTCCCATTTATTTATTTTTTCTTTTGTTGCTTGTGCGTTGGGTGTAAAGTTTAGGAAGCTACCTCCTATTACTAGGTCTTGAACATGTTTCCCTACTTTTCTTCTAGGAGCTTTATGGTACTGGTTCTTATTATTTTTTATATAATTAATTTTTATATAGGGTATAAAGAAAGGGTCCTCTTTCATTCTTTGGCTATTGATATCTAGTTTCCCGTGCCCATTTATTGAAGAGACAGTTCAGTGGATTTGGGAACCTTGTTGAAGATCCATTTACCATAGATGTGGTGGCCTATTTCTGCACTCTCATTCAATTCCATTGATCAATACTTCTATCTTTGTGCCCTTAACATGCTGTATGGACCACTTTGGCTTTATAATCAGTTTTAAAATTGGGAGTATTAATCTTCCTACTTCACTTCTTTTATAGGATCATCATTGAGTATGATGCTGGCTATGGGCTTTTCATATATACCTTTTATCAAGTTGTGGAAGTTATCTCTGATTCCTACCTTTTGAACTGTTTTTATCAGAAAAGGATGCTGAATTTTATCAAATGCTTTTTCAGCATCAATCAAGATGATCATATGATTTTTCCCTTTTGATTTGTTAATGTGCTGTATTACATAACTGATATTCTTGTGTTGAACATCCTTGCATTCCTGGTATAAACCCCACTTGGTCATGGTGTATAATTCTTTTTATTTTCACATGTGCAGTCACCAGGAATCAAACCTGGGTCTCCGGCATGGCAGGCGAGAACTCTGCCACTGAGCCACAGTGGCCTGCCTGGTGTATAATTCTTTTAATGTGCTGTTGGATTTGATTTGCTAATATTTTCTTGAGAATTTTTGCATCTGTGTTCATTAGGGAGATTGGACTGTAGTTTTCCTTTCTTGTAGCATTTTACCCAGTTTTGGAGCTAAAATGATATTAGCTTCATAAGATGATTTAGGTAGTAGCTCCTTTTTTTCTCAGTTTTTTGGAAGGGTTTGAGTAGGACTGGTGTTAGTTCTTTTTGGAATGTTTGATAAAATTCCACTGGGGAGCCACCTGGTACTGGGCTTTTCTTTGTAGGGAGATTTTTGATGACTGATTGAATCTCTTTACTTGTGATCTTCTATTTCTTCCTAAGTCAGTGTAGCTTGTTTGTGTATTTCCAGGAATTTGTCCATTTCGTCTAAGTTGTCTAGTGACTTCCACTTGGGGAAGGTGAATTTTCCCCCTTTCTCACCATTTCCCCAAGGGGACCTTGCAAATACTTTTTTACTCACTGTTCAAATCACTCTGGGATTTTTTGGGGCATCGCTCTGTACAAACCAAAAAAATCTCATGTCCTACTCAAAGTTACATGTACTTATGGTGTTCAATTAAGCTGTCTACATAAGTTATATTAGGAAATGCAATAGTCAAAATATAAATTTTGTACCAAATAAACACTTTTTGCTTTAATCTTACACATAAGTTGAAATGTTAAAATATTAATTACCATCTATTTTCAGTACCCTGCAGTAATGACATTCCTTTGTTCTTCCTCATGCAAAAACATTTTTAAAATTTGTACATTTAGTCACTATCATTATACACTCTAGGCACTCCTAGATTATACCATCTCAGTCTTTATTGTCTATCTTTCTTTCTGATTTCATTTGTGCCCCCAGCCCTCCTCCCTCTATCATTCTCACATGTAGCTTCATTCAGTGTTTTAACATAATTATATTACAGTTAGGTAGTATTGTGCTGTCCATTTCTGAGTCTTTACATTCTGTCCTGTTGCACAGTCTGTCTCCCTTCAGCTCCAATTACCCAACATCTCAACCTTTTTCTATCTCCCGATGGTCTCTGTTACCAACGAAACTCTCCAAGTTTATTCACTAATGTCAGTTCATATCAGTGAGACCATACAGTATTTGTCCTCTTGTTTCTGGCTAATCTCACTCAGCATAATGTCCTCAAGGTCCATCCATGTTTTTACACACTTCATATCTTTATTCTGTCTTACAGCTGCATAATATTCCATCGTATGTATATACCACAGTTTGTTTAGCCACTCCTTTGTTGATGGACATTTTGGCTGTTTCCAACTCTTCGCAATTGTAAATAATGCTGCTGTAATCATTGTTGTGCAAATGTCTGTTTATGTCCTCGCCTTGATATCCTCTGAGTAGATACCTAACAATGGTATTTCCAGGTCATATGGCAATTCTATATTTAGCTTTTTGAGGAAACGCCAAACTGCCTTCCACAGCGGTTGTACCATTTGACATTCCCACCAACAGTGAATAAGTGTGCCTCTTTCTCCACATCCTCTCCAGCACTTGTCGTTTTCTGTTTTGTTGATAATGGCCATTCTGGTGGGTGTGAGATGATATCTCATTGTGGTTTTGATTTGCATTTCTCTAATAGCCAGGGAAGTTGAATATCTCTTCATGTGCCTTTTGAACATTTGTATTTCCTCTTCTGAGAAGTTTCTGTTCAAGTCTTTTGCCCAATTTGTAATTGGGTTGGCTGTCTTTTTGTTGTTGAGTTGAACAATCTCTTTATAAATTCTGAATACTAGACCTTTATCTGATATGTCATTTCCAAATATTGTCTCCCATTGTGTGGGCTGTCTATTTATTTTCTTGATGAAATTCTTTGATATGCAAAAATGTTTAATATTGAGGAGTTCCCATTTCTTTTAGGTCTTTGATCCATTTTGAGTTAACTTTTGTATAGGGGGTGAGATATGGGTCCTCTCTCATTCTTTGCGTATGGATAACCAGTTCTCTAGGCACCATTTATTGAAGAGACAGTTCTGTCCCAGGTGAGTTGGCTTGACTGCCTTATCAAAGATCAATAGTCCACAGATGAGAGGGTCTATATCTGAACACCCTATTTGATTCCATTGGTCAATATATCTATCTTTATGCCAGTACCATGCTGTTTTGAACACTGTTGACACTCTATTTGATTCCATTGGTCAATTTATCTATCTTTATGCCAGTACCATGCTGTTTTGAACACAATACGCCATAAAGTCAGGTAGCGTGAGACCTCCGACTTCATTTTTTTTTCTCAGGATACTTTTAGCTATTTAGCGCACCCTGCCCTTCCAGATAAATTTGGTTATTGGTTTTTCTATTTCGGAAAAGTAAGTTTTTTGGTATTTTAATTGGTATTGCATTGAATCTGTAAATCAATTTAGGTAGAATTGACATCTTAACTATATTTAGTCTTCCAATCCATGAATGTGGTATGCCCTTCCATTTATTTAGAGGTCTTCTGTGATTTCTTTCAGCAATTTCTTGTGGTTGTCTTTGTATAAGTCTTTTGTATCCTTAGTTAAATTTATTCCTAAATATTTCATTGTTTTGGTTGCAATTGTAAATGGAATTTTTTTTCTTGATTTCCCCCTCTGATTGTTCATTACCAATGTATAGAAACACTACAGATTTTTGAGTGTTGTTCTTGTAATGTGCCACTTTGCTGTACTCATTTATTAGCTCTAGTAGTTTTGCTGTGGATATTTCAGAGTTTTTGACATGTAGTATCATATCATCTGCAAACAGTGAGAGTTTTATTTCTTCCTTTCCAGTTTTGATGCCTTGTATTTCTTTTCTTTCTTTCTTTTTTTTTTTTAACATGGGCAGGCACTGGGAATTGAACCCAGGTCCTCTGGCATGGCAGGGAAGTGTTCTTGCCTGCTGAGCCACCGTGGCCCACCCTGTATTTATTTTTTTTGTCTAATTGCTCTGGCTAGAACTTCCAACACAATGTTGAATAACAGTGGTGATAATGGACATCCCCCTTATCTTGTTCTTGATCTTAGGGTAAAGTTTTCAGTTTTTCCCCATTGAGGATGATGTTAGCTGTAGTTTTTCATATATTCCTTTTATTATTTTGAGGAGATTCCCTTCTATTGCTATCCTTTGAAGTGTTTTCAACAGGAAAGGATGTTGAATTTTATCAAATGCCTTTTCTGCATCAATCGAGATGATTGTTTGGTTTTTCTGCTTTGATTTGTTGATAATGGTGTATTACATTAATTGATTTTCGTATATTGAACCATCCTTGCATACCTGGAATGAATCCTACTTGGTCATGATATATAATTCTTTAAATGTGCTGCTGAATTCAATTTGCTAGAATTTTGTTGAGGATTTTTGCATCTGTTTTCATTCGTTAGAGAGATTGGTCTGTAGTTTTCTTTTTTTGTAATATCTTTGTCTGGCTTTGGTATGAGGATGATGTTGGCTTCGTAGATGAATTAGGTAGCTTTCTCTCCTCTTCAATTTTTTTTTGAAGAGTTTGAGCAGGATTGGTACTAATTCTACCTGGAATATTTGGTAGAATTCACATGTGAAGCCATCTGGTCCTGGACTTTTATTTTGGGGGAGCTTCTTAATGACTGATTCAATTTCTTTACTTGTGATTGGTTTGTTGAGGTCATCTATTTCTTCTTGAGTCAAAGTTGGTTGTTCATGCCTCTCTAGGAAGTTGTCCATTTCATCTACATTGTCGAGTTTATTAGCATAAAGTTGTTCATAGTATCCTCTCAGTACTTCCTTTATTTCTGTGGGGTTAGTGGTTATGTCTCCTCTTCCATTTCTGATTTTATTTATTTGTATCCTCTCTCTTCTTCTTTTTGTCAACCTTGGTAAGGGTCCATCAATCTTGATTTTCTCGTAGAATGAACTTCTGGTTTTGTTGATTTTTTTCAGTTGTTTTCATGTTCTCAATTTCATTTATTTCTGCTCTAATCTTCATTATTTCTTTCCTTTTGCTTGCTTTGGGATTAGTTTGCTGTTCTTTCTCTAGTTCTTCTAAGTGGACAGCTAATTCCTCGATTTTTGCCCTTTCTTCTTTTTTGATATAGGCATTTAGGGCAGTAAATTTCCCTCTTAGCATTGCCTTTGCTGCATCCCATAAATTTTGATATGTTATGTTTTCATTTTCATTCGTCTCAAGATATTTCCTGATTTCTCTTGTAATTTCTTCCTTGACCCACTGGTTGTTTAAGAGTGTGTTGTTGAGCCTCCACGTATTTGTGAATTTTCTGGCGCTCTGCCTGTTACTGATTTCCAACTTCATTCCTTTATGATCTGAGAAAGTGTTGTGTATGATTTCAATCTTTTTAAATTTGTCGAGACTTGCTTTGTGACCCAGCATGTGGTCTATCCTTGAGAATGATCCTTGAGCACTTGAGCAAAAGGTGTCTCCTGTTGTTGTGAGGTATAATGTTCTATAAATGTCTGTTACGTCTAGCTCATTTATTGTATTATTCAAATTCTCTGTTTCTTTATTCATCCTCTGTCTAGATGTTCTGTCCATTGATGAGAGTATGGAATTGAAGTCTCCAGCTGTTATGGTAGATGTGTCTATTTCTCTTTTCAGTGTTTTCCTCATGTATTTTGGAGCACTCTGGCTCGGTGCATAAATATTTATGATTGTTATGTCTTGTTGAATTGTTCCTTTTATTAATACATAGTGTCCTTCTTTGTCTCTTTTAATTGTTTTACATTTGAAGTCTAATTTGTTGGATATTAGTATAGCTATTCCTGCTCTTTTCTGATTGTTATGTACATGAAATATCTTTTTCCAACCTTTCACTTTCAACCTATGTTTATCCTTGGGTCTAAGATGTGTTTTCTGTAGACACCATATAAATGGGTCCTGTTTTTAATCCATTCTGCCAGTCTGTGTCTTTTGTTTGGGAGCTTAATCCATTAACATTTAGTGTTATTACTTTACGGGTAGTACTTTCTTCTACCATTTTGCCTTTTGGATTTTATGTGTCATATCTAATTTTTCTTTTTACCTTTACTGATAGACTTCATTTCTACACTCTTCTCCACACCTCTCTCTCCTGTCTTTTTGTATCTGCCTCTAGTACTCCCTTTAGTATTTCTTACAGAGCCGGACTCTTGGTCACAAATTCTCTCAGTTGTTTTTTGCCTGAAAATGTTTTAATTTCCTCCTCATTTTTGAAGGACAATGTTGCTGCATATAGAATTCTTGGTTGGCCATTTTTCTCTTTTAGTAATTTAAATATATCATCCTGCTGTCTTCTCTCCTCCATGGTTTCCGCTGAGAAATCTATGTATAATCTTATTGGGCTTCCCTTGTATGTGTGATCGTTTGCTTTTCTCTTGCTGCTTTCAAGATTCCCTCTTTCTCTTTGATATCTGACATTCTAATTAGTAAATGTCTTGGAGTACGTCTATTTGGATCTATTCTCTTTGAGGTACACTGTACTTCTTGGATCTGTAATTTTAAGTCTTCCTTTAGAGTTGGGAAATTTTCAGTGATAACTTCTGCAATTAATTTTTCTTCTCCTTTTCCCTTCTCTTCTCCTTCTGGGACACCCACAGCACGTATATTCGTGCGCTTCATGTTGTCATTCACTTCCCTGAGTCTCTGCGCATACTTTTCCATTCTTTGCCTGTATTTTCTTTTCTTGTCAGATTTCAGATGTTCCATCCTCCAGTTCACTAATCCTATCTTCTGCCTCTTGAAATCTAACATTGTAGGTTTCCATTGTTTTTTTCATCTCTTCTACTGTGTCTTCCATTCCCATAAGTTCTGTGATTTGTTTTTTCCGACTTTTGATATCTTCTTTTTGTTCATTCCTTCCCTTCTTTATATCCTCCCTCAATCATTGATTTGATTTTTGATGAGGTTTTCCATGTCTGTTTGAACAGTCTGAATTAATTGTTTCAACACCTGTATCTCATTTGAATTATTGGTTTGTTCCTTTGACTGGGCCATTTCTTCATTTTTCCTAGTGTGATTCGTTATTTTTTGCTGACGTCTGGGCATTTAATTACCTTAATTAGTTTATTCTGGAGATTATTTTCACTTGTTTTACCTAGGATTTTCTTTCTGGATGACTTTGTTGTCTGTCTGTTCTTTGACATTCAGTTGAGCTTATTCTGGACCACTAGCTTAGGTTTTGTTTAACAGAGCAGAATTTTTTAGTTCTTGTTTTCTTGTTTCTTTCCCTGCCTGTATGGTGCCTTC
>PVIY010021788.1:0-41872 GCA_004026745.1 Myrmecophaga tridactyla
GCCAGTCCCATGTTGTTTGATTACGGTGCCTAGTAAGCATTAAGATCAGGATATGTGAGTCTTCCAACATCATTTTACTTTTTCAAGATGGCTTTGGCTATTGAGGCCCTTTACATTTCCATAAGAATTTGATTGGTTTTTTCATTCTTCAAAGAAGATTGTTAGAATTTTTATTGGGATTATACTGAATCTATAAATTGCTTTGAGTACAGTTGATATTTTAACAATATTTTGTCTTCTAATCTATAAACACAAAATATCCTTCAATTTATTTAGGTCTTCTTTGATTGCTATTAACAATGTTTTGTAGTTTTCTATGTACAAGTTCTTTACATCCATGGTTTTTGATGAGAAATCAGCACTTCATCTAATTGTGACTCCCTCTTAAATAATATATTGCTTTTCTCTCTTGCAGCTTTCAGAATTTTTTCCTTGTCCTTTGCCTTTGAAAGTTTGATCAGTATGTAACATGCATATTTTTCCTCAAGTTTATTCATTTTGGTGTTCTCTGGGCTTCTTGGATGAGCATATTTACATTTTTGACTAAGTTTAGGAAGAGTTCTATCATTATTTCATTGAATATTCATTTTGCCCCTTTGTCTCTCTCTTCTTCTTCTGGGACTCCCACAATGCATATATTGGTATGCTTTATGGTTCCCTAGCAGTCTCTTAGGCTATTTTCACTGTTTATAATTGTTTCTTTCTGTTCCTCAGTCTGACTCATTTCAATTGTCTGTCTTTGAGATCATTGATTCATCCTTTTGCTAGTTCCAATTTGCTGTTGAAACTCTCCTAGGAATTTTTCATTTCAGTTACTGTGGTCTTCAACTCCAGTAGTCCTGCTTGGTTCCTTTGTAAATTTTTTGTGTTTCTCTATTGACATTCTCATATTGTTCTTTCACTGTTTTCCTGATAACCTTCAGTTCTTTCTCTATATTTTCCTTCATTTTCTTAAGGATACTGAAGATCAATTTTTATGTCCACAGCTGTGTCTTCTTTGTTGCTTTTGGGTATTTTATCCTCTTTCATTGGATGGACCATCATTTCCTGTTTCTTTGTTTGTCTTGTAATCTTGTTGCACACTGTACATTTTAATATTTGAAAATGTTATGTCTGGGATTTATATACTGAGATGTCTGTTTTGGGGGTTAGCAAGAAGTTGGTTATTCAACAGTGATTTTCTTGAGTATCTGGAGCTAAAACCAAGCAAATCAAAGTAAAAAGAAATCTTTCACTATCTTTTCAAGTTGATTTTGCATTGGCTGGTGCTCTCAGTCAGAGTTCAGCCCTCCTAACAGGAAGTTTAGCCCAAGGTGAACACTGAGTGCAGGGTTCTCCCTATCTTTTCTGGGCCTAGTAACATGTTCTGGGCGTGTGCTTGCTGATAACAGTAGAAGTTACATTGTATACAGAATTTTGAATTCCTCTGCTACTTCCTGGGAAACAGACCTTCTCCCTCTTCTCAGTCTCTGCAGGACTTAAAGCAGGTATGCTGATGCTGAATGCCATCTACATCAATAGCTTCTTATGCTGCTTTCCTTGCCTCAAGTTGCTTTTGCCTGGAGGGCAAATTCTGGGAGGGGTACACCAGAAAAGAGTTTTCCAAATCAGTCTTTCCCAGACAGAAAAATGCCAGGGACCCACAAAGGGAGGGAGTGAATTTTAATTGGCTTGGGGCAACCCTTTTTCCCAAGAAGATTTATTTCCGCTTCTTCTGATTATTAGGAGGTGTCACTGGCCATGGGACTGCTTTATAACTTCCATTACTGTCTGAGCTCAACACAGCGTCCCTACTTCCCATCACTACTTTGATCCATTTCCATACGGCAGCTATCAGCACTTGACTTCAGGCAACCTGTCCTCTCTTGATAACCAGTGCTTCTCCTTTGACTAGGCCCAGACTTCTCTTTTCTTTGTTCTCGTTTCACATTTTTGGCTTATGTTAACAAAGATAATTGTTACAAAAGTATAAGCCCTCTCCCATCTTATATGAAGTCAGTAACATTTCATATAATCTTTCCTTTTTAAGGTCTAATTTTCTACAATATGAGAGTCTTTTGGAACATCAAGTTGACCATAAGGCTGGAAGCAGAATTTCCTGCTTTACTTTTGTTTATATGGTCTTGTTTCCATGGCAATCTCATCTCATTTTATGGATATAGGTACTTTGCTGGTGATCTTTAATTTTAAATCTATAGCCCTGTTTCCCTTGATTTAGGGTCATATAATCAATAGTCAACTAACATCTTTGCATGAATAAATATGAATATAATATCTAAATTTTTGGATATTTATATATAGACACATATAAATACTGAAAGAGAATCCTTGATTTCATACCACTACAAAAAAACTTCTTTAACTAAAATTCTCCCCCAGTAAAAGCAGTAACCTCTTTCTCTTCTTCGTGCAGTCCTAAAGCTGATTGACAAATTCCTGTTTGTAAACATTTCATATTCAATCCATCAGACAATCCTGCTAATTATATATTCTCAGATCCTTTTTAATTACTTATCTAAGCAACAGTATCTCTCTCTCAACTCATTAATAGCTTGTCATTTGGTCTCCGTGTTTCCTCTCTTCCCTCTTTTCAGTCTATCCTCAGCATTGCAGAGAGAATGGCCTTATTCAAATAGTAGCTGAATTATACCATTTTATCTGATCAAAACACATAATTGCTTCTCCTTTATGCTAAGTAAAAGCCAGAGTTATTAAATTGATGCAGATGATCTTGTTCTCCACCCCATTGCCTCTCTGATCTCATCTACAACTACTCTCCACTGTGTTTATACCAGTGTAACTATGATACTCTCTTGGTCAATTCTCAAGCATACCAGGCACTCTCCAGCCATGGGTTCTGATCTCTCTCTGTTCTTCCTTCCTAAGCAATCTTTCCCTAAATATATGCATGGCTGGTTCCTTTAATTCATGTTCTCTCTTAAATTCCATTATCTAACGAAAATTCTTCACTGATTATCAATATCAATTAATACCTCAAAAGTATTTTCTGTCATTCCATGTTTCCTGCTTCACCTATGTTCTCAGAACTGAACATCTCATCTTCAGTGTTTACAATATTTACGTGCACTGCACATTTCTCTTGTCTTTTTTCTTAAAATAGATGGAGTTAGACTCTTTTACCTACAATTAAAAATACTCTACAATATATAAGGTCATCTTATGTGGCCAGCCAAATCAGAGAAAGAGATGAATGCAATCAAAGTATGAGAGATGCAGCCTCATTCAGTCCATAATGTATTTTATCATGGATGACTTTTGTCCCACTTAAAATTCCATTAAGTTCCATAACAGAAGAAGATAAAAGGTAGCTCTCAAGACAATTCCAAAATAAATTTTCAATAACATCTTTAAAGATGGCAACATTATTGTTATATATAATGTTGTATCAATCACTTTTAAGAGAAAGCACTTAAACTTGGACTATAAAGTTCTGATATTTTAATATAATTTTAATATACTATAAAGTTCTTATTTTAAGTAATTTACATTGACCATTTTTTCATTATATATCACATAATTACTTCAAATTAAAGCAAAATATTTCTCATAAGTAATAGCTCTAAATTTTGTACTTAAGAATTTTAGAAGTACAATGGACATATTGTTACATTACATTAGTGGACATAATATGACTACAAAATATTTTATTCGAAGATAAACGCAAGTAGATCTGTGCAGTTCCCTATGTTATTGTAAAGTCCAGACTACTTGATAAGTAAGTTATAGACATTTGTCTGTTAGCTGACATAAATCTTCATTTAATTTTAAAGAGTATACCATTTCTATGTGCTTATGCTCCAAAGGAGCATGATTACTGTTCAACATGCATAGCCAATGTGCTGATGCTTGGAATCACAAAGAGTGCTGTGTTTTTCTCTTTCAGTTTTTTTTTTTTTTTTTTTGTATGCCAATAATGGGTCCAATCCTAAGGATAGAAAAATTGACTTAAGAATCAAAGGAATGGCCAATGGTGATATCTGTTCATGCTGAGTAATAGCAATAGGGAGTTCACTGAACCTTTCACCTTTGTGTAGGTTTGCAAATTTTCATAATATACAGATAAATAGTTAAAGATTGCATACAACAGTGGCAAAAGAAAGTAGAGGCTACGTATTATCATTCTCATGCTTTTAGAAGTCACTGTTTTGACCATTCAGTATGCTGTTGAAACTTTAATTATAAGTACCTTACTAGTAAGAACACATAAGCTCATATTTAATATCAAGGCTCTTGTTGACTGCAAAAAACACACCTGCACACACACACACACACACACACACACACACACACACACGCACACACATGCTGTCCATATATTTCTTTTTTTTCAGAAAATATTGACTAAATAATATAGTTGCATAACCCATCAATGGCACTAGAAAAGGATAGAATACATGCAAAATCCACTTTTACTGTTTTATTGTAGTATATGAGCCAGATTTCTGTATTCTTATACCACAACATTATTTAAAGTTTCTTGTTTAAAGGGAAGACAATGAACATTCTGATTAGCCTAGAGTACCATTTATTGTACTGATGGAAACCTATGGTTATGACTAAGAACAAGTATCTCATTGAAAAATATTTGAATAGTAATTATAATGCATTATTTTGCATGGAAAATGGAAGCCACAGCATGCTATTTCTGTGGCCTGCATAAGAATAATATTTTCTGCTGCTTCTAATAAACAACTTTGTACAATTGTTGTTATAGAGTATCATGAATAATACAAGTGGTGCTCATATTTTGATATATTTTTATCTATAATTAAATTCCTTATTTCATAAAAATTATTTGCAGAGGATAGATGGTTGTTAGGCTATCATATATTAAGACATATTGGCCTGATTTAACAGACTACTGTCACTTGTAGACCAATCAAAATGGGGCAAGATGGTTAAAGTATTTCAAGTCATGATTTTTCCTAGTAGAGGGTAAGCTTGTTTTCTTAGGTTTCAGTCAATTCTACTGTCTTTCAGACAAATGAATTGGTTATCAGTAAACCTGCAGGTAATTAGGTAATTCTACCCTACAAGTCTAGATACTTTACATTCTAGGAATATTTGTTTACCGCTCTACCTGTGGAAAATATGGAGAATTAGAATTGGCTTTAGATAGTATTTCTGATATCTATTAATCATGGTACCTAATACAATTCATATATAGTAGGATACTGAATATGACAATTAAATTCCCTCATGTGTAGATATCAGGGGAAATATTCCAATGCAATCTTTATTTTTTAATGCTTCTTATTTATAAAAAGAAGATAAAAGTTCATGTGAAAATGTGTTAATTTTTATTAGGTCTTAATAATACCTCTATGTGTGTAATAATTTAGAGAATGTGTGGGGAAAAAAAGCAGATGAATTTATGCATTTTTGCTTGATGAAAATTTACTGTTTATTTTTCTATACAGTAACATTTCAGGTAATGTGGTATAACAGTAACTTCTAAATATAATCTTAAAACTGTAAGCAAGCTGGAATTGTAAAGTAGCCTTAGAATGTAACCTTTAAAACAGTCTTTGAACTTAGCTAGAAAGCTGGAAGTAGGCTGTTAATGGGAGCTCAATCTCACAAAGGAGCCATATGTAAATATAAAATTAGGAGCAATACGTGACTGTAAAATCTACACCCAGACTTCCCAAATATTACTACTAGGCCTTTTCATCTAACTCCCTAAACTGGGAGGCACCTTTCCTGGGTGTGACAGGATGCGAATCCCGGAAGAATAGGAAATAACTAAGATAAATTACTGAACTTCTCTAGACCTCTGTTACCTATTAAGATGATCATCTTTCTTTGTCTCTAATGGGTACAAAACCCAATTGAACAATCACTTCAGATAGGCTGTTTTGGGAAATCTCCCCCATCCTCCTGTGGTTGTAAATGAATCTCTTTTATCACCCCTTGGGTGTAAGAGATTTGGGAAGTGCCCCTTGGTTCTAAGCTTCCATTTTCCATGCATAATACTTACTATTCAAATATTTCTCAATAACATACTCTTTCTCATTCATGTCCATAGAGTCACCAACATTTTCATAGTCTTTCCTTTAAACAACAAGCTTTGCATAAGCTTGTAACAGAAGAATGCAATAATCTGGCTCAGTTTGGATAACTAAGACTCTGGACAAGTATATTTTCAAATGTATTTAAACTCTTAAGTTTTCTACAACAGTGCATTGCTTCTTGTTATGTGTAAATTTTTTATGCTGGCAGTTTTTAGCTTAAGCAAGTTTAAGGTTATGTTTAAGCAAGTTTAAGATTCAGTTTAATTATCAGCTTCCTAACATGGCTCTCTTACATTACTCTTTAAAAAATGGGGGGTTACTATGGCTTAATTTGGAATACACATTATTCTTTAGCACTTTATCTCCAAGTAGAGCAGAGGACTGATCATTCTATATGGGAAATAAGTCACTAGTAATTTCTCATCCTACCTTGTAGATATTTGTACAATTGAATTTCTGTATGCATGTGTGTGTACATATGTGTTTAAGATAGAAAATTTCCACTGTAGTATACGTACCATAGACATTGGAATACAGTCCTCTGATCTAATTTCTACTCGTTATGTTTGACTGTTACTATGAACATAAATCTCACTTTATGTTGAGTTGATGAAATAAGGAGAAAATAGTGAAAAACGTCTTCTGAATACTAAATCCGTAATGATTCATTACAGTTTAGAAAACCCTATTGTTTATTCAATGGTAATTTGCTTTAAAGCTTATGCAGCATTGTACTGCACTAAGTCCTTTTGGGTTGTTTGATTTCCCCTGATTAAATATTAGCTGTTTAGCTTTGCTATAGCTACATAATATCCATTCACCTTTAAAAAGGAAATATTTCTTCATATAACTTTTCAAAGAAAATAAACTATTATATAAAGGTTGTAAAAATCTGCCTTAACCTTGAATTCTAGTTTCCTTCAGGACTGGCCTCCTTACAGATCTGCTACCAAAACTCTATGAGTAGACTTAAAAAATAAATAAATAAAACAAAACTACTGATATCAATTCCATTAAAACATCTATTAACTTCCATTTATCTGTCTCTTGCTCTAAACTGAAAACTGTCTTATATATCTTTGTGTTACAATAATTTATACAAACACTTCCCAATCACATTGTGGGTACTTGAAAAATATCTATTATATGAATGAATGAATAAATGCATTATTTTAATGCAGTGAATTAGCATGCTATATAAACTATGACCTAGAAAAGTACAGTCATTAATACCAAGTATCAGGGCACATTGAAGCAAAACTATTAGACCAGTGAAATGGATTAACTTTGACTTTGGTTTCAGTAATACTTCCCTTTGCACCTCTGTCTTATTGTGCCCCCAATCCCTTCATTCTACTTATATAGCAAAATGCGTGGTAAGGCAATTTTTCTCCTTCATCACTTACTCCTTATTAAAACTATATTCTGAGATCTTTTCTCCTTTTAAAGAACAGTCCATTGTTTTTTGTCCTAGCTTCAGGTACAATATTTTGTCCCTTACTAATTTGTGGCTACTATAGAAATTTCTTCTCACTCCACTCCTAAATTACCTAGTAGTTTCCTAAGTTTTTACCAATATCCTGAAACATTGCGGGGAAGCAGCTTCACAGAACTGCATTATAACTCAAAATCCAAGCAGGATCACATCTTGCTCATGCAATTTGATAAACTACTCAGGCAAGTTCTCCGGGAAAAGGTAGATAAAAAAATAGATTAGGTAAATTATATATTAAAATAATAATGTTTACTCTTGCCTTGTATTAGGCTTTATTCAACTTAAATATCTCCATATATTTTATTTAAATCATAATTTTATTACATTTTCAGAAATTAAACTCATACATATTTCCTACTAACCTTCTTAAGGGTTTTATTAGTTAGCAATTTTACTATAATTTGAATAATATTATATTTTAAATCTTAGAGGACGCATTTTTTGTCATGTTTTCTGTTTCTTTCATATTCAAAGAAAACGAGGTAGAAAATTTGTTAAGAAAGTGACATTTCAAGGCAAAGCTGCAGCTCAAATCAATAAATTCAGCAATAATTTTCAATCTTGAAATTGAGTTCCTGTAGAGTAGTCTTCCATCAGTTTTATGCATAAAATAAAATTCTTGAAAATTTGCCATTTTTCAAGCTTTGTTAGGGGATATTTTTTCATTTAGAAGTTGAGTCATTTTTTATCATATTTGGAGAAACAGTCAAGCTGCAAACAGAAGCCCATGAGATTATCCATTGTGGAAATTTACTGAAGGCTGAAAATTCACTTAAATTCATTTCTAAAGCATGTATTAGTACTTTTCATAGACCACATATTTTAGATATTTCTATATTTTGCATATAATATCTATTGCCTAACTCTAGTTTTTATAGAAAGATAAAATTTTAAGATTACTATTTCAAGTCACTATATTAACTGTTTTAGATATTTGGCAGGGTGAACATTTTGTGTGTGAGTGTGTGAGTGTGTGTGGTGTGTGTATATGTTTGCCATCAATAGCCCAATCCAACGTTTTGGGAAAGTGCACAGAAGAAAATCATCGAGCAATTCATGGTTAAGGGACACAAAGTGATGCTTTTAGCATTTAAATCACAAAGGGCTGTGATAAGAAAAGATATTATTACTAAAATTTTGAAGAAATGTCTCCCTCCTTACTTAATAGACCAAGGAGAAACACAAGTGGAAAAGTAGTAGATATGGAAATACAAAGAGAACAAGTAACAAAGAATCAGAAGAAAGAGAACCCAAAGAACCTATTATAAAGATTCTATACCAACTGAGGACCCAGAGATGGGGGTAAAAAGTCAAAAAAAGAACAGGATATCTCCTAACATTGATGACTAATCCCCACACTGACTATTTAGAGTCAGTACAGTTTGGAAGAAACTATTTACACCTAGCATAAAGTAAAATTGTGTACTTTCCTTTGCACTCCATATACGTGTTTGATTAGCAAGGCTGTTGAATAATGGATACTACAACCCCTCCCTCCTAAGATTATGGTCATAGGAATGATACAAAAATCATCTCATTCACTGCACAAGACAACCCTGAGAATGATGTTGTTTTTATTACATGGATGAGATGATTGGTGCACAGGCAGATTTTTAGGAAGCAGATAACTAGCAGAATAGGAATTTCAACTCAAGTCTCTTTGGTTCAGACAATGCTTTTAAAAGCTACTTTTCAGTGATAATTTCCATGTAATTAATTGTGTATGTATATCTGATTCCTTCCGTGTACTGAGCCTTATGAAAACAAGAATTGTGCCTGTATTAAATTTCCAGGGCTGCTGAAACAAATTACCACAAACGTGGGGGATGAAAACAACATGCATTTATTCTCTTACTATTCCGAAGGCCAAGAGTCTGAAATCAAAAGGCAGCAGGGCCATACTCCCTCTGAAGGCTTGAGGGGAGAAATCTTCTTGTCTCTTCCAGTTTCTGGGAGCTCCAAGCATTCCTTGAGTTGTGAATAACTACAATCTCTGTCTCCTTCTTCAAATCACCTCCTCTTCTGGATTTCTATGTCTTTTCCTCTTCTGACTTGTTAAATCTCTCCTGTTGAATCGTCTCTCTTATAAAGACATTTGTCATCAGATTTCAAACCCACCTAAATAGTCTAGAATGATCCCCTCTCCAGAATCTTAACTTAACCACACCTTCAAAGACCTTTATTGCAAAGAGAAGGGGCTAGTTAATAATAAAAACATGATACATTTTCACTAAAATTGTGAAAGGATAGATTAGTACTTTATTAAATTGCTATCAAATAAATGGCTTTAGTATAACTGGGATTTCAATGTCACAGGATGTTTTTGCAGCAATATGAAGCAGCCATATTGACATTATTTATTTATCAACCTAATGGCTATTCTAAAGTGCATAAAAATGGCCACCTCAAGATGTAGGAGAACTGCGGATCAACATGCTTATTTTTCACTTAATTTAATAATAAACACTCTAAAATTCTTTTGGCTTGTGGAAATAATAAGAGAGTCTTAAAATAATATAAACTGTTATTATCACCATTATTAGTTCTTTAATCTTTTAAAAAGGGCAGAACTTTATAAGTGTAGTACCAAAAGCACAGCCACTGTGGTGGGAATATTATTTCTTCAGCTACACATTTCTAAACCTCCCTTAAAATTAAGTGGGCTGCTACCATAGGATCAACAATGCCTTCCTGACCAAAAGGGGGAAAAGAAGTATTACAAATAAGGTAACAGTGGCCGAGAGAGTTCAAACAGATTCGAGAGGCTACTCTTGGAAGTCACTCTTACACAAGCTTTGGCTAGACATTGCTACCTATCATAACTTGCCAAACCCCATCCCAAATCATTCCTGCCAACCTTAAAGAATACCTAGGGCTTTATCTGACATTCTACAAAGGTTCCATGCACTATGATTACTTTCCAGAAACCTACAACCTCCAAATGGTTCCTAGGAAAGATAAGTCCTGAACCCCAGAGGGGCCAGCCTCTCCAGAACATCAACTAGTTTCATCCCCCATCCCATATTATCAACAGCCCCTTCCAGTATGAAAAAGTTAGAATGGACATAGTACAAATACCTCTAAAGACTGGGAGAGAGATCAAATGAGACGATGGAGTTATACAGAGAAGGTAGTATTTAACAAATGAGTATGATTGCTGAATCATTATATTGATACTTCCTTTAGTCTCCAGTGCCTTGGAGCAGCTAGAAGTAAAGATAATGGTGGAATTGTAATTCATACCAAACTCTGAAATCTGTCCTACAACTAGTTGCTTCATTGTGCTTTGAAATTTACTAGTATTTTGTATATATACTATTTTTCACAATAAAAAAAAGTTGTGCATTGTGTGACTTATTTCTTGCCAGTAGAATGTGTTTGAATATAATGTAAGCCACTTCCAAACATGGCCCTTTAAAACAGCCTCACATTGCTCCATCACTTCTCTTCCTCTTCACCCACAGTCTCAGAGTTATGGGTTCCTCTCGTAGTTTGGCAGGCTGTTATGACAAATATCATGCAATGGTTTGGGTTAAATAATGGGACTTTACTGACTCAGGGTTTTGAAGCGAAGAGAAGTCCAAATTTGAGGCACTTTGCTTTCTCCCCAAAGTCTGCAACATTCTGGTTCTGGCTGCTGGTGATCCATGAGTTTCCTTGGCTCAAATCCCAACCTCACATCACATGGCCTTGTTCTTTCTCTTTATAAGAGCTCCAGTAATTTGCATTAATACCCACCTCATCCAATGAGGCCACACTTTAGCTAAAAACAAGTTCTTCAAAAGGACCTATTTACAATAGTTTCCCACCCACAGTGATGCAGATTAAGATTAAGAATATGTCTAAATTAGGGCATATAATCAATTTATATTAATCTATATGACCATATTATGGAATGAGCTCCTGGTTTAGACACATCATTTATAGATCTGTATAATAAGCATAAAGAAGTGTTATCCTATGTTCATTGAATTGTGATAGGAAAAAAATGGAGTGTTTTTCTTGTTTTAAACTACTGAGATATTATGATTTCTTTATTACCACACCATAGCCTTACCTATCCTGATTAGAAGAAATTATTCAATAATAAAAGTTTAAAAAAATATATATATATAGGTTATTCACAATAGGATAAGCAGGTAAAGAATCAAAGTCAATAAAATAAAGAGATGTTCAATTTCACTAGCAAAAAAATGTAGCTTTTAAAAATACATAGGTCACCTCTGCCATGCAGGTGACCTGGGTTTGATTCCCGGCTCATGCTCTTTCCCCCTCCCCCCAAAAAATTCAACAAATGGTACTCCAATATCAGGATAGTCATATGGAAAAAGAATGAAATGTGACCCCCACTATACAGCATACAACAAATATATATATATGTGGTTCACCTGTAATACTGGCAAAAAGTATAAAAATACAGTAATATCCTTTTCTGGCTGGAAGTAAAATTGGCAAAACAAATCTTTTTAAGGGCAATTTCACAATAGTTATAAACATTTAAGTATGCAGATACTTTTATTAGAAATTTTACATCCAGATATATAGCAGAGGGAATAATAAGTATGCATAAAAATTAAATATATATATATGTACATATATTTGTGACAAGAACATTGAGCGTTGCATTGTTTGTAATAATTAAAAGAATAAAAAGCTATATGCCCATTCACAGGTAAATAAATAATAAGCTATGATACAAATATATATTTAATGTTATGTGGTTTGACTTGAAAAGTGAGGCAGATTATGTATTTAATAGAACAGTAGTAGGCTACAAAATTAATCAGTTTATTAATATAGATCTCTACAAATACACAGTGATATATTAACTATCATTAATTCATTATTGTTAATAAATTCTGGGTTGTTTCTAAAAGATATTTTCACTTCTTTAGACTTCTTTATATTGCTTGAAAGTCTTTATGTATTTTTATAACCAGAAATAATAAGGAAAATATTTTAATTTTGTAAAAAAGTGGAAAAGATTAATGGTATAGGGGATTTTTAATAACACAAAATATCACTTTGCCAAAATGAACACAAAATGGTCACATGAGATTTCTGTGTCACCTAGACACATTGAAGTTCTGGAGTAAAGTCACTTATGGAAAAGGTAGAGGTTTTGAATCCTTTTGCCAAATACATTAACTGAAAGGAATAAACATATATTTACCCATAGATTAATAGTTTAAACAGACTATGCATTTTTCCTAATAACTATAAATGATTTGACAAATGTGCTACATTATAGCTTCTAAAAAGATCATTTCACTTTATCCCACAGTAATATCACATCAAGGTGGAGATACTGATACTTCACATAGAGCAATTACATATTAGTCTAGAAATATACATACCATTTGCTCTAGTTCTTGTCATTGGGATGAAATAATACCTAACATAATGAAATAGTTATAGAAAAAGAGTTTTGTTGTGAATTGTCAAGATTAACACACTTTTAAAAGCTCATTTATGTTTCCATTGTTTAAGAAGTTATTTGAATAACAATTTGTAGTAGTAATAAAAAATACCTCAGGGAAACATTATAGATTAATAACATTGAATTTTAAAATGATATGGGCTTCAAAGTGCTGAATCATTAATCAAAATATGCTTCTTCCTTCTTGCAAAGGTTTGTTCTTATTAACAATAAAATACCAATGGGGAAATAAAATATTATCTCATGCCAGGAAAGTGAATTATTGTGATCACAATTCAACAGAAATGAAATCAGGCAATACCAACTTCACAAGCACAGGAAAAATTATTCAGATAAATTCCTAGAATACTTGGAAAAACACAGGTGCTTGGATACTAAAAGAAATGTGTAATATATAATTAAATGGTAGGTCCAGGGAGTTACTCACTCAATTTATAATTGGGCCAGACCATTATGGACAAAGGCTTTCATACATGGGTTCATCCTGATAGATATGTTCACTACAGATTACTGCATAAGGTAAACTTTTCCTTTTCTTCTGTTCTCTGTTAAATTAATTTTTAGAAACCCCCATTAACTTATTACTTTTATACATCCTTTCAATCAATGTTAATTGTCGGTATTTTTAGTGTTCAAGTATGTTAGTTTTCTTAACCATAAAATATAACATTAATTATAAAACTATAAAAATGTTCCCAATTATTTAGGTTGATAATTCTTCAATAATTTATATTCATCATTAATTCTCAATATTAGAGAGCTGAAACACTTTTTGTAAATAGCTTTATTGAGATATGATTCATATACCATGTAATTCTCCCATTATATAGTTGATTGGCTTTCAGTACATTCTTTAGTATTTTCATAAATATGTGCATACCTCTCCAAGTCAATTTTAGGACATTTTCATCACTTCAAAAAGAAACGTTGTCTCCTTTAACTATTAACTTCAATCCCCTTTCTCTCACTCCAGCCCTATGCAACAATTAGTCTACTTTCTGTGTCTATAGATTTCCCTACTATGGATTTCTGTCTGAATGGAATCACAGAATATTCAGTCCTTTGTGACTGGCTTCCTCAGCATAATATTTGCAAGTTCATTCATGTTGTAGTATGTATCAGTATTCATTCTGTTCGATGGCCAAATAATAATCTCATATATTTGTAAAAAGCTATTCAATACCCTTATTCAAATAAATAATAGGCAAAATACAAAAATTTGGGGTGCATTATATTTTCAGATTTCCTTCAAAACCAAAAATATAGCCTCTGGAAATATGGAAGAGTAGAGTAGATTGGACAAGATTGGGAACAGGAAAAAAATGACATGAATGCAGTAGAGGTGAGTGATCAAAGAAGGTCTGCAAAATTTCATAGGGAAGACAGAGGTAGGGAGATGAAATGGGAAGAGAATGGTGGGTCTGATTGGCCATGATCTCCACTGGGGGCTGAGGACAGTGCATGGGGAGTGTGGACCTGAGAGAACTGACTGACCCTCTGTTCCAGCATGCCCCAGCTGCTGACTGAGGAAACTGAGCCACTGGACCTGTGGGGAGCCTGGAGGCATGCTGAGCTGTTCACAGTGAAAAACTGCACCCCCAAGCAATGGGAGCAGGTTGCCCAGCCATGCAGCACAAATAGCCATCCCGTGAGGCACTGGAACGCTGTCTCATGGCCTCATGCTGGGGCAAATAGGCAAATTAGAGGAAAAGAGCAAATTCCTAGAAACACATGAACTACCTATACTGACTTGAGAAGAAATAGAAAATCAAAACAAAGCAATTATAAGTAAAGAGATTTAATCAGTCATAAAAAATCTTCCCACAAAGAAAAGCCAGGAGCACCTGGCTTTTCAGGGGAATTTTATCAAACATTCTGAAAAGAACTAACACCAATCCTGCTCAAATTCTTCCAAAAAAACTGAGGAAAAAGGAATGCTACCTAACTCATTTTATACAAAAACTGGACAATGATACTATAAGAAAGGGAATTACAGACCAATCTCCTTAATGAACATAAATCATCAAAAATTCTCAACAAAATACTAGCAAATCAAATCCAATGACACGTCAAAAGAATTATATATCATGACCAAGTGGGGCTTATAGCAAGAATGCAAGAGTGGTTCAGTACAAGAAAATCAATGAATGTAATGCAGCACATTAACAAATTGAAAGGAAAACGTCATATGATAATCTCGATGGATACAAAATTCAGAATCTTTCCTGATAAAGACATTTCAAAAGGTAGAAATCAAATGAAACTTCCTCAATATCACAAAGGGCATATATGAAGAATCCATAGGCAGCATCATACATAATAGTGAGAGATAAAGCATTCTCCCTAAGATCAGGAAAAAGACAAGGATGCCCACTGTCACTACTATTATTTAACATTATACTTGAAGTCCTAGCTAGAACAATTAGACAGGAGAAAGAAATAACAGGCATCTAAATAGGAATGGAAGAAATATAACTTTCATTGTTTGCAGATGACATGATCCTATACTTGCGAAACTTTGAGAAATCTATCAAAAGCTACTTGAGCTAATAAACAAATTCAGCAAAGTGGCAGGATACAAGATTAATGTACAAAACTCAGTGATGTTTCTATACACAAGTAATTACCTATCTGAGGAGAAAATTAAGGAAAAACTTCTATTCAAAATAATGACCAAAAGAATCAGATATCTAGGAATAAGCCTAATCAGTGTTGTCAAGGAAATTGTACAAAGAAATCTACAAAATATTACTAAAAGAACTCTAAAATGGCCTAAATAGATGGAAAGATATTCCATGCTCATAGGAAGGTTGAATGTTAGGATGTCAATTCTATCAAACTGATCTTGAGATTCAACACAACACCAATCAAAATCTCAACAACCTACTTTGAGACTTGGAAAATCCAGTTACCAATTTTCCTTTAAAAAGGACGTGCTTTTTCATATAACTTTTCAAGGAAAAGAAACTATTATATAAAGTTTGTAAAAATTTATCTGGAAGGGAAAAACACCATGAATAGCTAAAGATATACTAAAAAAGAAAAACAAAGTGGTAGGACTAAAACTTTCTGATTTAAAGCTTACTATAAATCCACCGCAGTCAAAACAGCACGGTACCAATGCAAAGATAGAAGTATCAACCAATGAAATTGAATCAGAGAATCAGAGAAAGACCACCAAATTTATGGACAACTTATCTTTGATAAGACCCCCAAATCCACTGAACTGGGACAGAATAGTCTTTTCAATAACTGGGCATGGGAGAATTGGATATCAATAACCAAAAGAATGAAAGAGACCCCTGCCTCACACCCTGTACAAAAATTAAGTCAAAATTGATTAAAGACCTAAATATAAGAGCCAGTACCATAAAATTTCTAGAACAAAATGTAGAGAAACATCTTCAAGATCTGGTAATATGAGGTAGCTTCCTAAACTTTACACCTAAGGCACAGCAGCAAAAGAAAATATAGACAAATGGGAACACCTTAAGATGAAGAGCTTCTGTGCCTCAAAGAACTCTGTCAAAAAAGGTGAAAAGGCAGCCAACTCAATGGGAGAAAATATTTGAAAACTATATATTGGATAAAGACCTGATATCCCGTGCATATTAAGAAATTATACAGCTATACAACAAAAGAACAAATAATCCAATTATAAAATGGGCAGAGAATATGAATAGGCACCTTCCTGAAGAGCAAATACAGATCGCTAAAAGTACATGAAGAACTACTCATCTTCACTGGCTATAAGGGAGATGACAATGAGATATCACCTCACACCTATAAGAATGGCTGCTATTAAATAAAATGAAACTATTAATGTTGGAGAGGATGTAGAGAAAATGGAACACTTATTCACTGCTGGTAGGAATGTATAATGGTTCAGCCACTGTGGAAGTCAATTTGGCATTACAGGTTCCAGGAAAGCAAACTTAGTGCATGGAAATTTTATAGAGTCAGTTGCCCTATGACCTGCAATACCAACACTCAGTATATACCCAGAAGAATTGAGGGCTGTGACACAAACAGACATTTGCACACTGATGTCATAGTGGCACTATTCACAATTGCCAAGAGATGAAAACTATACAGGTGTCCCATCAACAGACAAATGGACAAGCAAAATGTGATATATACATATGACGGAATATTATGCAGCAGTTAGACAAAATGATGTCTCGAAACATATGATAACATGGGTGAACCGTGAGGACATGTGCTGAGTGAAATAAGTCAGACACAAAAGGATGGAAATTATATGATTTTGTTATTATGACTCTGGTAAAGCCTCCAGTGTTTTGCAGCAGCAAGAAGGAAAAATCTGAGATGAGGGAATGGTAGCCCATGACAAACTCTGGTACCTATTCTGTAGCTGCTTGTTGAAGTGTGCTTTGAAAATTAATGTTTTTTTTTCTTTCTTTACTTTGCATATATATATATATATATATATATATATAATGCTAAAATATATATATATATAGGAAGCTATAATAATATTAGATAAAGTAAATTCCTTAAATTAAACATTTGAAAATGTTAGGAACATAGGTCACTACTACAGCAAAGCTGATATTTGTAATAAAGTTGTACTTGATATTTTGAGAATGTACACAGCTTTGATAGTTAATCAAATGGTATTTAAGATAGCATTTAATATTTAGAATCTAAAAAACTCTGTATCTGTAGATTTTTCTTCCTTCCTTGCTTTAATTTGAATTGGTTTATGAAACATATTGTACAAACAGGCTTTAAAATGATTAGATATTTTATTTAAAATGCCTATGGATAAGCTAACTAAGATAGCTATCTTAGGTAGTTAAGTTTTTCATATGTTAATTTTAAAAACACTTGTACCTTCATATTTTCCTGAAATCAGGAAAATGTTTAGTAACAGGTCATTACTATAGCAATGCAGATATTTGTAATAACTTTCTACTTGATATCTTCAGAACATTCACGGTTTTGACAGCTGATCAAATGGTATTTAAGTTAGTGTTTAACATTTAAAATTTAAGAAACTGTGTTATCTGAAAAAAAAAGTATTGATAGAGTCCCTTGTGGGTCTGAAGGAAAAAAAAAATGAAACTATTTAACTTTCCCATCTGTGAACCCAGTTACTCTGTTAACCATTGGGGACTCCCCCAAAATGGGCCAAACCTTTTATATTGAGGCTTGCTTATGAAACTTATTTCTGTAGCAGAGAAGCTAACCTATAACAAGGCCGAAGAATTGCTTCCAGGAAACCTCTTTTGTTGCTCAGATGTGGCCTCTCTCTCTCTAAGCCCAATTCTACAAGGAAAATCATTACCCTCCTCCCTACATCGGACATGACATTCATAGGGGAAAGATTCCCTGACAATGTGGGGTGTGTCTCCTGGAAATGAGTCTGGCCCTTGTATTATGGGATCAACTATGCTTTCCTGATCAAAAGGGGGAAAAGAAGTATAACAAAATAAGGCATCAATGGCTAAGAAAGATCATTAAGACTCAGGAAGCTATTCTGGAATTACTCTTACCCAAGCTTCAGTTAGATAGTGCTAATTGCCATGGTTTGCTAAACTCCAAATAACATCACTCCTGTTAACTCTTAAGAACACTAAGGGCTCCAACTGAGACTCTATAAAAGTGTCATGCACTAAGTTTGTTTTTCTGGAACCTACAATTTCCAGAGGATTCCTAGGCTAGATAAGTCCTGAAACCCAGAGGGACCAGCCTCTTCAAAATTATCAACAAATTATATCCCCTATTCTTTAGTGGCAACACCCCTTCTGAAGATGAAAAAATCCAGATGGGCATTGTCTAAAGGTCCCTATAGATTGGGAGAAGGATCAAAGGGGAAGGAGGAGTTATAACAGAGAAAATAGGATTTAACAAACAAGTATGACTGCTGAATCACTACACTGATATTTCTTTTAACCTCCAGTGTTTTGGAGCAGCTAGAAGGAAAAATCTGGAATAGTGGAATGGTAACTCATAACGAACTCTGAAATTTGTTCTGTAACTACTTGTTGAGGTGTACTTTGAAAATTATTGCTTTTTCTTTCTTTTCTTTGTATATTTCCCAATAAAAAATGTTAAAAAAAATAAGCATATAGTGTTTATTAGTAACAGGCCCTGGCATCCAAAATAAAATCTCAATAGTTATCAAGAGATTAATATTTATAAGGAGCATAATATATCTATAATAAGGAACACATTAACTTTATTTTTATTGCATTTAACCAATGTGATGCAAATCTATATTAGTCTTCTTGCTCTATAATGGTTCCACTGTCCATCCCTTTGCTGGAACTAAGAAAATAGGAGTCATTTTTGATTAATATTTTTCTTCAACCTGCATGCATGCCATCTACCTATAAATCCTGCTTTTCTTCAGTGTCATATATTCCAAAACTGACCATTCACCACTGTCTGCACTTCTTCCACACCATTCCAGGCCATTGCCATTTTTCTCTTGTACAACTGGTACACCCTCCTAAGTGGCCCCTGTCTTTCAGACATTTCATATTAAAAACCATCCTCCACACAACAGACTGCATGTTCTTAAAAAATACATAAGATCATTAAACTCCTATGATTAAAGGATTTCCATAATTTGGCTTTGCAATTATAATAAAATTCGAGTTCCTTATGATGCCCCTTACAGGATGCAACATAACCTGGGGTTTCCTTCCTGTTTCACCTCTCAATATTCTCCTTTCAATCAATATACCCCTTCCATGTCAGTCCTTATTGAAGTCTTATATATATTTTTTTAATATTTACTATCTATTTCCCATCACTAAAAGATAAGCTCCATGAGGGCAGAGATCTTGCATTATTTACCACTGCATTTCTAGTACTTACAACATAGTCTGACAACTTGTAAGTATTCAGTAGCTGTCTTTTCATGAATGAATTTGTTAATGAAAGTACCTTATATGCTAATGAAATTTATCTATCAAACAAATCACTCAAAACTATTATTCTTGGGGAAACTTGTACATATGGAGAGGAAGTTTTTTGCCAATGAAGGCATACAACTCATCTCAGTGTTCAGAGGTCAGACTAAATAAATGCTTGCCATGTGTACAATTGCCTTTAAGTTAATTTTCTTCATATCATGCACATGGCTTTTGTTTTACAATTTTTTGTGTTTCCTTAAGCTACTTTATGTCCTCTTCACCAGTCAAAACACTGTCAATTTCAAAGATGGGATGTTACAAATCAGCAGTTTCTGCTTGCCTGTGACTTTCTCTTTCACTAGATTGCTTTGCATTTAAAAGCTATCAGGAGGAAACACATTGATAAGAAATAAGTCAGGTCTCAAGTGTTGAAAGGAAAAAGTATTAATATTTCATTGGGGTGCACTCATTTCCTGAATGGAAGATTAAGGAAGTAGTAGATTACCATCTGTGCTAATGCGTATTTCTAGACAACAATAATGAAACTTATTAAAATCAATGCAAAGAGTAGGTGGCTTCCCGATGATGACTTATTTTCATAATAACAAAACAATAAAAGTTCCACACTGATATACTCAGAAAAGCCCCATACTATCATTTGCATCTCTAGTGTCTACTCATATGGATAAACACTAATATCTGACCTTGAACTTACTGAGTCTGCAATTTAATTTCCTCCTCTGCAAAGTCCACTGGCTGTTAGGCATTAGAAATGATTGCATTTAATCAGCCAGCTTCAAGATTATCCATTGCCTATGTAGAAATGGTAGAAAGAGAAGGAGAATAAGATATGGAGAAAGAGGGAAAGGAAATAGAGGATAAAAAGAGAGGAATACATGGAAACACACACAAAAAAGAAAGTAATGATAAATTGAAGATTTAGATCTGCCTTGTGATCATTAAAATTAGATCATTAAACATATGAGCACATTCTCCTCTTCAATTTTTTAAAAAATTATTTGAAGAAAAATGGATTCATAAAAGCTTTATAAATGTCATTCAACATTACTCATTCAAAAAAAATTTTACCAAACAACCATTATGTTAATTGCTCTAGATTCCAGGGACACATTGGTGAATAGACTGATAAGCTGCTGGTCCTGTGCAGTTTACACTCTAGTGGGAGAAGGCATGAAAAAAAACAAAGCAAAACAAAATCTCTGATAGTGATAAGTGTTAAAAAAAAAAAGAGATAAACGCATTAAATAGATTGATGAGATAAGAATGTTGGATGAGCAATTATTAGATTGAGCAGTCAGGAAAATTAGCTGAAAGAGGTGATATTTGAGCAGACACTCATAATGTAAGAAATTGTCAACTAAGGGAAGATTAAAGAAAAGTAATTAAGCAAGAAATGATAAACCTTTTCTCTTCAGGGAGTACTCTGGAAATAGCTTTAGAACTTATTATATAATTACATATCCCATGTCATTGGGGCTCATAACCTAATATAAATTATATCAATGTGGTTACATATAAAAATGGAGCAAAACATCTAGGACGTGAAATCATTAAAAGGTGAAACATTTAATGGCAATTTAGATGATCTTATCAGGTTAGTTTTTTGTCTACTAATTATTAGATTCTAAGTAATTCAAACTCTCAAGTACACTGGAAATGCCATTGAAAACTGTTGTCATATTTCAGCTATTCAGGTTTTTCAAGTGTTTCCTGTAGATAATAAATGAGGATAATCATCATATTTTACAGGATAGTTGTTTAGCTTAAATGAGACAATACAAGGAAAGTATAGCACAGAGCTATACTTAGTATCTTAGTAAACCTCACTGTTCACCTCTCCCCTTATTCGCTACTCACATTACACCCAAGAGACTTTTATGTGCTCATATAGTATACAGAATACATATATAGAATAAGAGTATGACCTGAGAATTAGAAGTCACTAGGTTTGAATCTGAGGCCTACCACTAATTCCTTGGGTAAACTTTGATAATTAATTATTTTTTTTTTATTTTTTATTTTTTTGCATAGGCGGGCACCAAGAACTGAACCCAGGTCTCCGGCATGGCAGGCGATAACTCTGCCTGCTGAGCCACCATGGCACTGCCCTGATAATTAAATTTTATCTTGAATAATTCATTGCAAAAGATGAAAAAACTATTTGAAAAAAAAATCAAGAATAATTGATGATATTTTTAAGAAAATACTCTTGATAAGTAGGAATACAGGGAATGTTCCCAATTCTATTAGAATTCCTAGAGTCATAACCTTTAACCAAAAATGTCAAAGAACACAATTGGAACTATGTTGAATAATCTTGATTTTTACATAGGTCACCACGAATCATAAAGCTTAAATGTGTTTCACACCTAGCTTATAGGCGAGTTAAAAATATCACAAGTTTGTTTACCTCCATGTTTGTGCCCATCCCATCACAGCTCCATATCTCTCCAGGTGTTGCCATCAAGAGGATCCCATGCCACTTTCCAACTTAATCTGCCATTATTTCCAAACCCCATGCCTCTTTCTACTGTTTTTAATATGATTATCCTTAACTCTCAAAAGCTGGTTTGGGAGAAGAGATTCTAAATCTAATCTCTCTCATTCCCAGTTCACTCTAGAATACCATGACCACCTTGGAACACAAGTGGGAAGAGCCTGTGCCTTGAATTCAAGGGCTGCTCTGTTTTCTGGAAATCTTGGTAGATTCATAGAATATGATCCCCTTAACTCTGAAAAGAAAACCTAGCACCAGAGAAATAAATCACAACCACATTGTCTTATTCTCTAGATTTCCAAAAATTTTAACTCCCTCCTCTGGCTTTCTAAATCTTCACAGCAGCAACCTCTAACCGATAATCACTGCTGGGGATGAGTAAATGTTCTTATTTTTCATGCTGAAACGAAATTTTGCACTATGTGTGCTAAATTCAAGGAGCTGTGTACTTTTTAATAATATTCTTTATTTTTAGGTATTTTAGGTAGTCTTTATTTTAGGTTTCTTTGAAATCCTCCAAGTAATTTCTTGACTGCCTTTGATGGCAATGTTATCTATTTAAGAATATAATAAAAATTTCCTAGAGTTTTATTTAGAGGATATATATTTAGGTGAGTATTGAGTAATGAAAAACTCAAGAATGTCTCCCAATAGTTAAGCTAGTTTCCCTTGTCAGTTGTAAAGAGATATTGTGCTGTGGCAGTGAGACTAGCAAGAGTCATTAGGGCTAACGACTTTAGTCACAGTATGGATAAAAATCTTTACAGTGAAAATGCTTTTGAATTAAAAAAAAAAAATCTACCCACTGTAAGCACACTGATAATATATAGTGAAGACTGAAAGTCTCCAAAGTATTTAATAGTTAAACATTTAGTTAATTTGAAAAAAACATTTTATTTTAAATACCAAATTTAAGTCTCTCTTAGATGACATTTAATTTAATCAAGTATGTTATGAGCTAATAAACAAAGATCGCTTATATGGTAGAAGGCAGAATAATAAATAAAGGAAAGATTGGATATACAAAAGAAAAAGTGAAAGGTATGAAGGCTTTTAAATTCAATATTCCATTACACATTGGATGTTTTCAATGAATCATGCATCAATTGGGACAAATTTATTCTAATATCTGAAGTGATTCCATTGCAAGAATCAATATAATAAATATATATTGAGGTTCATGACAAAGTAATAGGATACTAAAAATGTCAGTTCTATATCCAGATCACTTATATATGCCTTTTAGGGGTTGTCAAAAACCATAAATCTTGAGGCAAGAGAAGAATTAAGTATTCACTTGCACAAAACTGAAGTAATGACATTTTATCTAAAATAATGTAATAGAAAAAGAATGTATCTGTTGTATATAACATTAACAACAAAATGTGAAAAAATTTATAAATGAAAGTTAATATTTATTTAGTATTTATTTGTACTTGATCTCATTTAATTCTTAAGCATATGAGATAGGTACTATGACCACGTTCTTATTAAATAAGAGAAAAATTAATGGTTAAAACATAGGGGGCTTAGGACACAACAAGAATGTTCTAAATGTTTTTCAAATGCTATTTCATTTAAAATTTCAAAACAACCTTATGAAATAGGTATAATTTTTTCTCCATTTTATGTCCGAGAAAACTAAGACTCAGAATTTTAAATAGTTTATTCAACTTCACAATGTCAGAGCTAGAAATCTACGTTCTCTGCAATTATAATGCTCTGTCACTCACAACTTAAATTTCAGAGTAGTGGGTAATTTATCCAAGGTCAATTTATCATAAAACATGGAGGTCAGATTTGAAAGTAACCTTCTGTCAAGAGGACAATATTGCCTCTGGGTTTAATTCCATCTTCATTTTCTATTTGCATTAATTTTTAGGTGATCTCATCCTTTCCCATGATTGTGTCTTAAGTTTATATTTCTAACCCAAACCTTTCCCTTAAAATTCAAACACATAGCTCCAACTACCTACTGCACATCAGCATTTGGACATATATGGTGTCCAATAGCCTATTCAATTTAGCGGTATTAAAGGTGTGCCAGTCTGAAAGGATGTATGCACCCTAGAAAAGCCATGTTTTAAACCTAATCCCATTTTGTAAAGGCAGCCATTTCTTCTAATCCCTATTCAGTACTATGTTTGAAACTTTAATTAGATCATCTCCCTAGAGATGTGACTCAGTCAAGAGTGGCAGTTAAACTGGATTAGGTGGAGACATGTCTCTACCCATTCTAGGTGGGTCTTGATTGCTTTACTGGAATCCTATAAAAAGAGGAAACATTTTAGAGAAAGAAGGAGATTCAGAGAGAGCAGAGAATACTGCAGCACAACGAAGCAGAGAGTCCACCAGTCAGCAACTTTTGGAGATGATGAAGGAAAACACCTTCCAGGGAGCTGGAGAGAAACCCAGCGGGTGATGCTGTGTTCGCCATGTGCCCTTCCAGCTGAGAGAGAAACCCTGACCTTCATCGTTCTTTTGAATCAAGGTATCTTTCCATGGATGCCTTAGATTGGACATTTCTATAGACTTGCTTTAATTGGGACATTTCCACAGCCTAAAAACTGTTAATTAGCAACTTATTAAATTCCCCTTTTTAAAAGCCATTGAGTTTCTGGTATATTGCATTCTGGCAGCTAGCAAAAAAAAGGATATATTAAAGAAGAAAAAAAAACCTACTGGGGAAACTACATCAAATTTCACCTCTTAAAAGCTTTATATAATGTTGAACAGGGTAATTAAGCTTGCTAAACATCAGTTCTCTCATTTGTAAAATGGAGACTAAAAATAGTTTTATCTCACATGATTATTATACGACTTAAAAAGATTAATATGTGAAAAGTTAAAATAAGGTATTTTAAGCCTTAAGAGAGAGGAGCAAAAAAAAAAGGAAAAGACAGAGGAAGCCAAAAAAGAGAGAAAGAGAAAGAGACAGCACAGAAGGAAGAGAGTCAAAGGAACAAGGAAGCATGTATTCATATGGAATACAGCCGGATATTGGATATAAAACTCAGCAGTTTCATTGCCTTATATAGCTTATACAGACAGTTTAATTGAACATCATCAGTAGATGGAACCTTAAATAGGGCATGAGATTTTGTAGGTTTGTCCAGAGGGATGCCCTGATAAGTCCCACAGTGATTTGAACAGTGAATAAAGAAATATTTGCAAAGCCCTCTTTGGGGAATGGTGAGAAAGGGGGAAAATTCAACTTTCCCATTTGGGGAAACTCCTGATATCCTCACAAGCAGTGGGGACAACCAAACCAACAGGCCAAGCCTTCAATCTTGGGGGTTGTTCCTATGAAACTTATCCCTGCAAAGGACAGACTAAGCCTACTTAAAATTAGCCTGAGTGTCACCCCCAGAGAACCTCTTTTGTTTCTTAGATGTGGTCTATCTCTCTCAGCCAACATGGCAAGCAAACTCACCAGCCTCCCCCTCTCTACATGGGACATGATTCCCAGGACTGTAAACCTCCCTGGCAACGTGGGACAGAAATCCTAGAGTGAGCTGGGACTCAGCATCAAGGGATTGGGAAAGCCTGCTCGATCGAAAGAGGGAAGATAGAAATGAGACAAATTGTCAGTGGCTGAGAGATTTCAAACAGAGTCGAAGGTTATCCTGGAGGTTATACTTATGCATTATATAGATATCCCCTTCTTAGATTAAGGTATATTGGTTAGAGGGAAGTGCCTGAAACTGTAGAGCTGTGTTCCAGTAGCCATGTTTCTTGAAGATGATAATGCCATCGCTTACACAATGTGACTGTGATTGTGAAAACTTTGTGTCTGATGCTCCTTTTATATACAGTATGGTACAGACAAGTAAAACATATGGATTAAAAATAAATAAATAATAGGGGAAACAATTGTTAAATTAAAAAATATATATATATTGGATAGATGGAAATACTAGTGGTAAGTGAGAGGCAGGGGCAAGAGGTATGAGTTTTTTCTTTTTTCTTTTTATTTCTTTTTCTGGAGTGATGCAAATGTTCTAAAAAATGATCATGGTGGTGAATATTCAACTATGTAATGATATTGTGAGCTACTGATTGAAAACCATGTATGGAATGCTTGTATGTTAAGACTGTATGTGCTTGTATGTTGTTGTATCAATAAAAATTAAAAAAAAACTCAGCAGTTCAATTGGTTTGTTAGATAATGTAGAATTTTTGAAAGATTGTATGTCATAGAGTGAGTGTCACACCAGAAGTGAAGAGTTGTACTTTAGAAAACTTAATGTGACTGTTATACATACATATGTATAACACATACACATATAACATATATAATATATAACATATGACATATATAACATATACCACATTTATAATTAATATGTAAGGGCTTAAATTGAGGTGATGGTGGTGAAAATAAAGAAAGGGAAAATAAGGGATATAGGTGATTATGTGTCAGTGTCTGTGGAAGTGAATCAATGTTTCGATTAAGTAATTAGTGTTAGGTTAGGATAGTTGCTGGTTGCTATCTGCACAGTATCTCTCTCCAATGCTGCCTTTATCCACTCCTGTGTTAAGTCCACCTGCTGTTTCTTACTACCCATCCTCTTTCCCTCCCTTTATACCAGACTTACCCAGCCTTTTCCTCTTCCACTACCACAAATACAACTGGGAGGAATAAAGAATTTTATATTTTACTTTCAAAAGTTTTTTTTTTCTCTTTTTAAAGAATAACGTTGGATCTGAACTGAAAAAACAGAATTCCTTTGGAGTGAAAGGAAGTTGCACAACAGGAGGCTGTCAACAAATATATTACTGAAAGCCCATGAAGAAACAACATTATCTCTAGAATCAAAAATTCTCAGTTGGCTTTTCCTTCTACTTGTGACAGATGTAGAAGGAGACTCGCCAGATACAATAAATTTAGAAAGACAGCAGTTTCTAAATACGCTGCTGAGGCTAGGTAAGTACAGTCAGTATTTCATCAATGCTCTCCCGTGTTCTCTTGATGCCCAGTTCAGTTTCCCTCTGAGCAGCCTTAATACTGGATCTTTTTGAAAGCTGCCTCATCCGAGCACAAATCATCAGAAGAGCAGCAGGTAAAAAGTCCATCTATCCAGTATGTGGTCACAGTTTTCTTTCCTATCCTACCAATACACACCTCATTCACAACACAGCCAAGCAATGGATGGAGCACTGGGAAAGGGAGGAGAAAATTAAAAAAATAAAATAAAAAAGATTATAAAAGGAATAGAGCCAAAGGCAGTGTGGCTCTCTGTTGGAGGGAGAATGTGTTTAAGTGTTATCTTCAAAATGACTTGAAATGATAGGGTAGGCAAAAGGGATGATTAAGGGCAAAAAAATTCTAATGCCTGATTTCCTAAAAAAGTAACAACCACAAGCCACAGGTGCAGTGAGAATTACTGGCTAAATCCTTCAAATTGCTTCAGTGGAAACTAAGTGGCAAATTGTTCATGATTGTTCTGGCAATCTGGATGCAGGAGTTTAAGGGATCTGGCCGTTTGCTCACCCTGGGGAGGTAGAGGAGGCAGCAGAAGGAAATAACAAAGTGACCTCACCAGATTTACTAAACCAGCCAAAAAAACAGACAAACATAATGCACATGTGTACATACATACACACACACACACACACACACACACAAACGGTCTCATATACAAATAACATTTTCAAAATTTTATCTTTTTTATATTATGACATTTCCTGACTTCAACACTATTCTTGAAACTACATTAATATGTGATTTGTAGGTTCACCGAGTATGTTTTGTCCTGGTTTTAACACCTTCCCTGAGCCTGGATACACTGAAGCAGTCTAGAATATGCAGGAATTCACAAATTATGGTGGGGATGTGCAGACATGATTAAGACATGGAGACAGCATAAAACGCATAGGCAGGTCCCAGAATTGTGATTCGAGAAGTCTTAGAAAAGATGACCATCCACATTCATTCCATCCAACTTCTTTCCTCTCCCCAGAATTCCTCTGTCATCTTTTCTCTTGCTTTTGTCCATGTCCCATCTTGTTCAAACCTTTATTTCCTATTTCTAATTTTCCGTCTGTATTTTTATTTCAATGTAAAATCAATTCTACTATATATGTATATTGTACTATGACAAGAAGAGACAAAGGTGGAAGATGTTTCAACTGCATTCTTGCACTATTTTTAATGATAATAAAGATAATAATAACTTTTAAGGACTTACTATATAGCATATGAGAGCTAGAATTTTATTGTCATGATTGTATTTAATGTTGAACAAATATCTAATACTAATAATGTGAACAATATTGGTATATTCATTTACTAGATTAGTATTTTATATGCCTCTTTTCTCCTATAAGAACTCTATAAATTAGGCCATATTATCATTGTTTTAAAGATAAGGAAATATAGTACTCTGCAGCAGATAGACATTGAAGGTATTTTTAGAAATAGTGTCATAGCTTTGAAAACTGCAGAGCCAATTTTTTTCTTTTGCCACACCATGCCAACCACGAGAAGTAAATGCCCCATTTTACAGTTAATGCATTATTGTGTTTATGTCATGATAATTTTAATCAAGGTAATTTAATAGATTAAAATTGACTTGTCATCACACCAATTCCAGAAATAAATGGCAGCCCTTTATATCTGGGAGGTTCTCTCAGTTCACTGATTGCAGTCTGAAAAATATTGGATTATTGTCCCAAATTACTCTCCTGTGCCTCACAAAGAATATTTAACCATCTGCATCCTGCCATTCACCTGTCTTTTGAACACACTGCAATTTGGTGTATGCAACAGGCAGTAACATATAATGTGTCAGGAACTGAAAAGAACTATTGCTATACCACCTACCTCTGGGTCTGTAACAGGCAGTTTCTAAGATTTCCATTTATTTGCATTCATACCCATGTGCAATAACCTTTTGTTTCTAACCAACAAAGTGATGGGATACCATTTATATATTCAGGTTGCATGAGATGACTTGTATCTTGCTGTCAAACTCTTTTCCTCGCTATCATTGATGAAGCTAGTAACCCCACTGGGAAAGCCTGCATGGAATGGAAATGAGGACAGCCTCCAGCCAACAGTGCATTAGCTACTTAGGGCCTTACTCCAACAGCCCTTGTGGAACTGCAATTCTGTCAACAACCATGTGAGCTTGGCAGCACATCCTACCCCAGTCCAGCCTTCAGATGAAACACTAGCCCTGGCTAACCCTTGAATTTATCTCTGTGAGAAACCTTGAAGCAGTAGACTCAGCTAAGCCATGCCTGGATTCCTAATTACAGAAACTATAAGAAAATAAAAGTGTTATTTTAAATCACTAAGTTTGTGGCAATTTTTGTTCAGCAATGGATAACTGAGGGTTTAGCTCAGGAAGGCCCATCCAGAACTCTCTGCCCTGTCCATTAGGTCAGGGTATCAAGGGATTTTTAGGAATCGAGTTCCTGAGAGACCATTTCCATAATGGAGATACAAATCAACAGTTAAGATAATTCATGCCGTAACTGTAAGATATCAAGTTGTATATATAAAAAGAAAGAAAAGAAAAAGAGGGTAGGTAAAGAAAATGAAAGAAATGGAAAAATCTAGAATGAAATAGGAGGGAAGTTGTAGGGGAAAACTACATTTTTGAAACAATACTGGAAACCATCAGACATCGCAAAAGTCATAATCATTAATTTTGTGTCAAGAAATGCCATTTTTCTGTTCCTGTAACTGCTTCTGGAACAAGCTCAACTCTAAGAATGCTAATGACAAAAATGTCTGGGGAATTTAGATACCAAGTGCCAAGTTTGATTTCAATGAAGCCTGTCACGTTCTCATTCACAAAATTGTTTCTCAGTAGCTACGGCTTCTATCACCAGTAATCCCTTCTACCCACAGCATCCATTAAGATACCCAGATTCAAAGCCCACATAAACAAATTCCTGGCCACATAATCAAAGTTTCAAGAACAGAGTTTCCCCTCCGTATCATGCTACATGCATTGAAAATTCTAAATATCTGCTCTTAACACTAAGCAATTAGAAAAAGAAGACACTTTATTCTTAAGCACTGTGAATTGAGAATGTAAGTGTTACATCACTTGTTTACCTCCTTTATATTTTCCAACTTGGATTCTTGGCAAAGATATGCACATAATTTTGGAATCTATTCCAAGAAGCATATGACTGTAATAAATGCTAAATGACCACATTTGGACTATAACTTGACTCACTGGATTCTTGATATAAAGCTGGTGCTTTTCTGTATGAAAACAAAGGGAATAAAGCTTTACTTTGATATCTAAACAAAGAGACTGTACATTAACATGTACCTTAGATATGTGGACAGTCTTTGTTGAGTGTCCCTTTCCTTCTCATGCCTTCTGAAGCAGGCTTCCTCTTCTATGGTTCATATACTCCAAAGTTGGTACATGAGAGGAGGGACTGTCATCCTACTGCTTACTTTTAACTCCCATACATTTGAAGTGGAAATATGACTATATGGATGGACTATTTTATCCTGCTTTGGGAGACAAAGTAAAGCTTAGTGATTTGAAACAAAACTACTCCCACGCTAATGTCTTGTTGATCTATAAAAACGTTTACTTTTTTTTTTATTATTTGTTGCATTTTTATTTCCTGAAAATCATTTTCCCCCCATGACTCTCAAAAAGTGAGAACCACAAGGAGATTCCTGCAAAGTATCATCTGAAGCCATTTCCTATCACTTTAAGAAATAAGGAGTAAGTGTGCATGGGGATTCAACATGTTTTGCTGTAGAAGTTGTATTTCATTTCACTTCAATTACTATCTTTAACACAAGACCCAGAACCCAGCTCCTTCATTTCTATAGACACAAAAACATAGACCCCTTTTTAATATGATGCTTTGGTTAATCAAATATATTTTTACTACCTAAAAGTTCTGAATGTAAAATACTTGCATCATTACATTAGGTGCACAATGAAAAAAATAGAATTGCTTTACATGAAATCTAGTTAATCTATTATAGACTTACGACCTTACAGAAAAACAAGCAGACGGTCTTGTAGAAATTTGAAAGATGTGCTTGGGATTATCCGTCTAAAACAAATAGTCATGTAAAATTGATGGTAGAGTATAGCCATGAGCAATGGGCAATCATTCTCAAAAGCAGCTGAAGTTGAGTACATATTTATTGCCAAATTTGGTTGAGGTGCTTTGAGTACATTGACTGAAAATATAAGCTATACCACATGTGTAAGGTATGCATAAGGACTGTGTATTTGAGCAGAAATTTTTATAATAGAGATGGACATACATGTGCATACTTACATAGCTCCATTTTGAAAATACAATTATAAACTAAATATTTAATCTTCTGTTTAAAAACAGGGGTCAAAAAGTCTTCCTTCCAACAAATCTAGCTTTGCTCGCATTCTACTACTCATGTTCAGCTACAAAGCCCCATCTAACTACTAGGGAAAATAGTCTAGACATTTATTGAGATGAAGAAACAGATATGATGAACGACTAGCCAGTTTCTGCCATATCCAAATACCTGTTCCAGGAAATCCTGTTCATATATGTCTGGCCCCCATCTAGCATCAGCTAATCAATGATTTTACACTCTTGTGAAAAAAAAAAAAAAAACAAGGTTAGCAAATCTCTGCCTTTGTCTGCTGTCTAAAGTCTCAGTCAGATATGTATGTACTTTTTAAGAGAAATAAATTGTACAAATTTCAACAATTTGACAAATAACGTTTCCAAAGTTTCTGTGAGAAATCTTGATGAACAAAAAACATGCCAGAGCCAATGAATCTCTTTTATAAGGAATAACAGAATTGTAATTGGATCTCATCATTGAAAAATATTTATGTTCAAGAGTCTTTATAAAATACTCACCTTTTCATTATATAGTCACCAAGTTTGGAGGCAGATCTCTCTAAACAAACAAGTTAAGGAGTCAAAGATTCATGTGAACTTTTTTTCAAATAGAAGAATCTCACCAGAAGAGGGCTAACTCATGGCAATCTCTGCATGTTGTATAATACTGTATTAGATAAACAAAATGAAAACAACCTTTTGGTTGATCTATAGGTCCTTTGGTGTTCTGAAACTTCTGTCTTATTCTTTAGGCTAAAATAATTAAGATTAGTAGGGATTTTTGTGATACCAAACTCACTGTCCATCTCAGTTAGCATTGGAATTCCACTTTCGGCTGGCATTTGTATGGAAGTTGTAAGACTGGTATTTCCATTGATTATGTACAAGCAGAGTACAGAGATCCGGGCCTTTTTTTGCCACTTGTCCTGGCTATCTCTGAGTGTTCTCTTTGTTCATGCCCACTGCTGCCCATGCAAGTCTGCAAAAATTTTACTGGACAGCAATGGATACTTGAAATGTAAGAAAAACTGTTCCTTCCCATGCTGTTATATCTAATCAAGGGTACTTCACACCAATCTGGGCTAGGGCTCCAAAGGCTGAATGTTTCAGGGTCTTTTAATTCTCTAGATTACTCTGCAGCACAGAATCTGAGTCAGTCTCGAATTTATCAATTGACTTTAGCATCTGTCATTACCCTTTCCTCTGATCTTAACCCTTGGGATAAAATCAGATGATTGATGCTGTTTCCTCCTCCAATTGTAATGAACATTTTGTTTAGCTCATCTGATTTCATAAAAGAGCACTGTTAGGGTCATTCTACTCTCTCTGACATATTTTAATAATGTTGAACTACAAAAGAAAGGAGTCAGGGTCTCTGCCCATTTCTTTACAGGAGTCACCTCTCCTATGTAAATATGTGATTAGAAAATTTCCTTAGTACTCCAGCTCCCTATAGTAATGTCTGCATTGAAGAGGGATGACAGGACTCCAGGTGCTCAGAAAACTTTAAGCTTATGGTGATATCAACATGGCAACATAAATAGCTACTAAAAACCTCTCCCCAGAGATTCCACAAAACAAGGGACTATTCTCACTTGTTCAGAACTTTGGAGAAAGGTATAGTATGGAGAATGATCCCACAAACACTGAATTAAAAAAAGGGAAAAACATCAGGCAAGAAACTTCCATCCTGGTATAGACTATTGCTCCCCAAAACACCAGGATATACATTCTTCCCTAGTGCTTGGGGAACATTCTCTAGGATAGATCATCTGCTGGGGCACAAAAAAAAAAAAGGTCTTAACAATTTTTAAAATATTGGAATTATTCAAAGCACTTTTTTAGATCATAACGGAATGAAGCTGGAAAATAATAACCATTGAGGAACAGGAACTTCCGTAAATATATGGATGTTAAACAACGCACTCTTAAACAATCAGTGGGTCAAAGGAGAAATTTCAAGGAAACAAGTGAATATCTGGAGATGGATGAAAATGAGAATACAATATTTCAAAACCTGTGGGATGCAGTAAAAGCAGTACTGAGATAGAAATTTATAGCTCTAAATACCTGCATCGAAAAGAACTGGGCGGTGCATGGTGGCTCGGTGGCAGAATTCTCGCCTGCCATGTCAAAAACCCAGGTTCGATTCCTGGTGCCTGTCCATGTAAAAAAAATACAATAAATTAAAAAAAATAATAAAACCAAAGAACTACTTGAAAAAAGTCTATGTTTAGGTCAAGTTTAATGCTAATACGATAACAACTACTCATATAGTACTCGCCATGTATCACACAACATCTAAGCACTGTGAAAATATTAATAATTTAATTATTCAGTCAAAATATTTTTCCAAATTTTCAATTCATTTCACGAGGAAAAAATGCAGGAAAATCAAGCTTTGATTATGACTGTCTTTTTATATTAAATATTTTCATACACACAATTTGAAACTATATTTCATTTTTGTCATTTAAATATTTATTTGAGCTGGAAGGCTAAAAGAACAGGAAAAATGCCAATTCTCTAAAATTATAAAGAAGAGCAATGGTAGCATGGGTCAAAGAAAAGGAAAAGATAGCCTCTATTTTAATGTCCTCTTTTATGAAACATACAGTTACAGTTTTGACCTAAAGCGTTTTCACTTGGACCATGACATGAAAGCAAGCAGAACAAAATTCCACATTTCTTAACACAGGCTGACTAAATAATTTTCTTTGCTAGATATTATACATCAAATATTGATGTTTAGCATACAAAGAAGACATTTTTTGTTTTATAGTAATATGGATACAGAAGGTACACAGTTTACTTGAAACATTTTAATACAGGAAAGTAGTTAAAAATAGCAATATGTAAATATTTTGTGATCAGCTCTGGCTCAGGGAGACGTCCCAAGGAGGGTAGTCATGGCACTAAACACAGGGATGTGTCTTAGTTTTCCAAACTCTAAGGATTTATGTACCTTCACTGCCATTTCAGAAGATGATGTGAATGAGAGCATACCAGAAACTTCCTGTCATATAATAACAGTGAGAAATCAGACTGGGTGGCAATTTAAAATCACACAGCCTACTCTGAACATTACTTTCTATACCTTCAATTCTCTCACTTTCTTATTTAACTGGCTCAGATTTTAACCTCAAACTTTAGGCAAATCAGACCAATGTTTGAATTCTTAGTGTTCTACTTTCTAGAAGTGAGCAGAACCAATTTATTTCCTCCTGCTTAAATTCCCTGATTTTTTTTAGATTTAGATTTTATTGGAAATTAGAAAATAGTTGGATTATGATAACTTAAAGGAAGTAATCACTTAATTTATGTACCCTAGAAGCCAATATATTTAGTTTATTAAGAAAATCTTTAACACCTACTTCCTACCTCAGAGACTTATAAATGCCTATCAGTATTTATTCAGGAAAAGTAAAAATTACACAAATATTTGTTACATGCAAAATGACTTTTTGAGTTTAATAATATTATAAAGAATACAATGAAAATCATTAAAGGTTTTTTTTTATTCTAGAGATGAAGAAAAGCAGGGAATTATTATGTTTATAATAGAAGTAAAAATTAAAATAATTATTAAAAATCTGCCATCTAATTGTTTACACCATTTTCCAATTCCTCTATTTGTAAATTATTTTATAGAACAGTTAGGGCTATCATTACTATAATTTTATATTCACTCATCAAGAAGAATTAGGACATAGCAATTATTGAACCTGGTTAATTATACTAATCTGTTGCATATTTGTACTTGTTAAGTGGTCTTTCACATATACTGCGGAAACTAATTTTTTCCACAGCAGGAATGGATGATTTTCTCTACTTTAAGCTTAAATAGACATATCCTCCTCCTTATGATATGAGGATGGACAACTCAGATTCAGTGATTTCTTTTCATTATCCAAGTAAATCACTGTACAATAACATTATAAGACCAAATATTCTCTTCCTCACAATGAAAGAATATGTGTAGGGAGAAATGTGACAATTTTATTATTGTCTGGCTTTTAATCCTTAAGTCACTCTGACACTCAGTGTTAAAAGAACTGAAAATAATACTTTACCTTTCCTCCATGGTCATGAATGATAGCGTAATACAAACTTTATCCACTATATTGTCACTATGCTTCATATAATCACCTCAATATCAATACATGTAGTTGAATAAGACATGGTAAAGAGTTAGATTATTGTAATGAATCCTAGCAAAATCGTATTTTAAAACTGTAATTGTATCAGTTGTGTAAAGGTAAAGATAAATTTATCTTTATCTAAAATAAAGTCCTTCCTTGGACTTAAATGCATTACAAGTTGAGTACTGAATGATTTCTATAAGCTTATTACTCAAGAGTTGGATCATCTTAAAATTTTAAAGTTTGTACACTTATGTAGAAGAATATAAAAGGTATTAATTAAATTGACTGATGGAGCCCTCAATGGTGAAAATGTGTACTTCCGAGGTAATGGAAATCACCAACTTTAATGAAATAACATGCGTTTTACTAAAGCCTGAAAATCTTTTAAGAGTAAATGTGTAATCTTCTGGTCTTTCTGTTTCCTGACAATGGGAAAATACTGTTTAATATAAAAAATATTAATACAAGATCAAATTTAAAAATCCTCCACAAAAATATTAATACAAGACCAAATTTAAAAATCCTCCACACAATCTATTGTTTGATAATCTTATAATAAGGAAGATAAGTGTGTCTCCATGTTTCTGGATTTCCCTTTTACCCCTCATCAAAAGTCACAATTCTTTACACTATGAATGGCTTCATAAGTTTGGATAAAAGAAATAATGGCACACTTCTTGACAGAAATGAAATTTGAAAGAGTCCAAGAATAAATTAGAGCTTATTCAAAACTCTTTGATTAAAAACTGCTATAAAGAATTCAAACTTTAAAGTTATATATTGAAATTCCTGAGTTCCTGTTCAATCTCAGTCAAAATGTTACAACAGACATTATTGCAAGATCCCTGTACTTCAACTTCTGATTTAGTGTAGACATAGAGAGATAATGAAGAGAAAAATATTCAAATAAATTTTGGGAACATACATGTGAGCTAAATATGGAAAGCCAGATTTGAATTAAATATTAGAAGCAGTTTGAATTTTTCTCTCTATAGCTTTTAACATTATGAAGGTTATTCACATCTGTCCTGCATTTAAAGAAAAAGAAAATACTCTATGTTGAACTCTAACCTAGGAATAAAAAATAGCACATAAGGTTCTTTTCATGTCTGTCATCATCAACAAACCTATATTAAGCAACTATTGAAAAACTTAAATGAAAAATTTCAAATAAGGAGACTCTGTGTTGAAAATAATTATTCTATGTCAGTTTTTCCAAATACCATTAAAAGAGTAATGAAATATCATTTAAGCCTCAGGCAGAAATTGAATATAATTTTTTCCCAGATCATGATAAAGCAAAATATAACTGAACATTTTTAAACATGGGAGACAATTATATCTATAGAATTCATTTTTATAACCTTGTAGATATAGATATTTTATTTTTATTTTAAATAAAATGATCTTTATATCAAACAAATGTATAGCTTTTATAATTAATCTGACTAAAATCTCTTTTATTAGAATTGCACATGTGATATTTGAAAGAAAAAAATGTATGGGATCAATGATGTTCATTATGTAACACTGGAATGGCCATTTTGCTTTTACTAAATTGAGCAATTTTATTTCTTCTCCACACTTTATCATTATATATCCTTACATCTAGGTAAAGTTTGATGATATCATCCTGACCTTGGTATAAAATCATTTTTATTTACCTGTATTAAATCATTGATAATTTTAATTTAGAAAATGAAATAATAGCATTTTGTAAATCATTTTAGCTTATATGCAAAACTGTGTGTGCTGGTTTTACGTACCCTAGAGAGGCCGAAGCAATCTTGTGGGAGCAACTGTTTCTCTTAATCCCTATTCAGTGCTATAGGTTGGAAACTTGATTGGGTTATCTCCATGGAGATGTGACTCAAGTAATGTGGGTATTGAACTTGATTAGATAGAGACATGTCTCTACCCATTCTATGTGGGTCTTGATTAGTTTACTGGAATCCTATAAAAGAGGAAACATTTTGGAGAAAGTTGGAGATTCAGAGAGAGCACAGCAGAATGACATAACCACAAGAAGTAGAGAGTCCACCAGGCAGTGACCTTTGGAGATAAAGAAGGAAAATGCATCCCAGGGAGCTTCATGAAACAGGAAGCCAGGAGAGGAAGCTAACAGATGACACCATGTTCACCATGTGCCCTTCCAGATGAGAGAGAAACCCTGACCGTGTTCGCCATGTGCCTTCCGCTTGAGAGAGAAACCCTGAATTTCATGGGCCTTCTTGAACCAAGGTATCTTTTTCTGGATGCCTTAGCTTGGACATTTCTATAGATTTGTTTTAATTGGGACATTTTCTAGGCCTTAGAATTGCAAACTAGCAACTATTAAATTCCCCTTTTTAGAAGCCATTCCATTTCTCGTATATTGCATTCCAGAGCTAGAAAACTAGAACAGAGTGTATTATACACAGTAGTTTACTGACACAAAGTAATAACCCTTGTCCTAGAAATCTGATATAAACTGTTTCTGTTTGTGATCTGAATAGTTTATGGCAATATGAGAGGTCCTAAAATAAAATCCAAGGAGGTAGGACCTCTACAATCATGTATGAAAAGGGTCAGCCACAAGATATTTATTTAGCCTTGAAAATGTGTTCCAAATTCCCCCTTTGCCTTTGAGGTAGAAATCAAAAGACTTTGGCCAACAAATCATTCCTTGGAGCCTAGACAAACAGTGATTCAGCTTCTTTAGTCAATCAGATGTCACACAATTCTTATTAGCCAGTTCAAAAATATGTATCATAAAAGAAAATGTTCTGTATAGTTCTCAAAGCACCCACTAAATTTCTCCCCATTAAAATAACTCATAATCATAAGCAAATAATAGCTACCAAGAATGCTGATTTAGTGATTGTTTATCACTACTCTTTTATTTTATTAAAATGTCTTTCTTCATTCACCAAAGAACTTGACTTGACTTTACCTGAAGTTTTACAGGTACTTGTGAAGATCACTTAGGTTTTCTTTATTTTTTACATCAGGAGTATTTAAAATGGATTTCTGCAATTTTGGAAGGCATAATTTTGATACAAAAACTTTTCAAGAAACATCATGATAAATTTAAAAATATGTACAATCTTTCAACTCTTCATCAGTGTCTGGGAGACTTTTTGAGGGCTATAAGATGAAATGTGTAAAAGTGTTCGTAATTGGGGGTGCAAGGGTAGTTCAGTGGTAGAATTCTCACCTGCCATGCAGGAGACCAGGGTTCGATTCCCAGTCCATGCAATTTCCAACAAACAAACAAACAAACAAAAGCAAACAAAAATTAAAGAATGGTACTACAATAACGGGATACTTACATGGAAAAAAGTGTGACCCTGTCATATAGCATACCAAAAAAAAAAGTTTGCAATTTTTGAAATGCCTAGTACTGTTCTTCACTGCATGATTTTCTTTTTCTCGATGTTAAATGTATTTGTATCTGTGTACATGTAGTCAAAATTCTAAACTGTTAAATATTCTCTTCTTTACACAGAAAATTCATCTCTTTTGACAGATTTTCTCATCCATACTTCCAACAAATTCTTCACAATAAACACCTTTGTAATTTACTTTAGGTTTAGATTTAAATTTAACATAAACTCACTTTAGATTTAGAGCTTTGCTTCATCTTTTATTGATTCTGCTTTAACCATTATTTCAATAATAAAAACATGCTCTTTGCCAATAGCCAAGGCCTCACTCTTAAATCTAGATAATAATTTGAGGCAATTCAAGCCCAAAAAAGATAAATTGTGTTGCTGTGCTTATAGCCTTATAGTATGAAATACTATGGATTTGTGTTTTCTTAAATTACTTTGTCCATAAACTGTATCCAATAACAATTATTTTAAAAGACACTTTGCAACTTGTATTTTCATGTAAGTTTATCAATATGCCAATCAAAAAACAATTGCATTTATTTATTTGACATAAAATACATGGAAAAGAATCCTTTCTTTCAAGAAACTTTAATTGCACCCACACAACTAAATGCCTGCAGGGGGTAACTTAAATGTATTTTTGTATTATTCTAAACAAGATTTATTCAGTCTTTAAGTATTTTTCAAGTTAGTTTAAGTTTGACCCAAAGTCATGGAACTTGTTGAACTATCTATATATCCATTCTGTGTATTTATCATTGTTTTTCTTAGCTGGGAGGAAGTTCTGTAATATAAAGAGATTTATACATCTGATTTTTTATTGCTTTTTTTTGTTTAAAATGAAATGAGGTATCATATGGTAATTTGAAGGGCCAATGCCTCATAAGCCTAAATATTCTGTCCCTAAAATTACAACACTGAGTCATTGCCACATTTTCATTTTAGAAGTGAGGATTCACACCTACACCTGTTTCTTCAACATTTCATAGTTTAAGAGTAAATTAGATAATAGTCATCATCAAGTGCAAATAGCCTGCAAAAATGCCACTGATGCCACTGAAGCTCAAACAGCACTTTATTCTCACTGTATCAAGTAATATTTCATGTATGCAGCACTAACAGATTGCAGATCTTTACTGGTGTAAAGATTTACATCACTTACAAGATTTTAGGAAGTCCTGAATCATAAGTTCAATTTACAAGAAATATTGTATATGTCCTGTGAGCAGAGAATCCACAACACAAAACCTGGTTCCATGACTTCCCTTAATTATTTAAAAAGAGACTGTATAGAAGAACAACTTGCTTATATTGAAAATGGATTCACCAAAATCCAGGGGAAAAGTAAGCCACTTAAACATATGAAGCTCTTAAATTTACATCTGACTGCGAAAATATTTTAATATCAATCAGTAGGATAAATTTCAGGTGCCACTAATGCTTTAAATGTTTAACAGAATGGGGTAAATGTTCTTAACGCACATTACTGCTCTTATTCTTCCATGTTTTCTCATGTTTTCCTAAACATTCCAAGCTCTCTGAGTGCATTATTTTTATTAATTAAAATTGGTTTACACATAGTACAAATATATAATGCGAGATGAGAAAAAAAGAGAATCATACATTTAATTGAAATCTTTTCATTATTCATGTCTTGTCTCTACTTTTTTCAGCTGCCACTTCTGACCCTCTGTTTTACAAAAGGCTCACTGGATTCAGCCAATAGTGGCAGCATTGATTAGTGTGAAACATTGCACAGACACTGAAAAATGCTAAGTGGCTAAAAAATAAATCAAAAGGAAATGAAGTGACTCTAACAATACCGAAACCGTGAGTCAATCAATACTGAAAACAATTCAAGGAGGTCAAAGCAAAGTCTTTAGAAAAACTATGATAAAAATAGAAAAGAAAAAAAAGAATCCCCTCAGTTGCTCTGGATTCATTCTCTTACTCTCCTATAGTGACATACATGTACTGCAAAGTATCTTCTGATCCTTAAACAGAAATCCTTTCATGGTGATGAATTAAACTTGTGCCTCCATCAAGAAATTTTATTCTTCACACCACAGAATAACTTGGGGTGGAAGGAGGTCCCAAATTATTAATTGTTGGGGACAATTAAGGTAGCATATATAGATTCCACCCTCAGCGATGCCGAAAACATGCAACATGGCCGCCAGGGCTAATACAAAAATAGCCTAAGCTACAGTCAACCTTCTTTACGGAAGTACTAGCAGTTCCCGCCAAAAATACAAAACCGCGCCAAAAGTACAAAACCGCGCCAAAAGTACTAACCTTACAAACTGCATTTTACCCTAGCAACAGCAGCAACCAATCCCAGTAATCTGCCCTCCAGCCTAGCAACAGCAGCAGCCAATCCCAGTAATCTGCCCTCCAGCCTAGCAACAGCAGTGACCAATCCTAGATCGCCACCCGTCCCTACTTAGCCACCCCTTCTTCCAAAAGCATATATATACCCAGCCCTCTCAATAAAACTTTGCAGCTTGATCAGAATATTTGTCTTGCTGTCGTTCTTCGTGTCTCTTGTCCCATACCATTCTTCCCTCACAGGAGTTAGAGCCTGGTTGATTATCCCGTGGGCCGGGACAATTAATTTTTGTTGGAATTGAATAAGCAATAACATACATAAA
>PVIY010021789.1:0-41881 GCA_004026745.1 Myrmecophaga tridactyla
GTGCCAGCCACACCTGCAATCTGTTTTCTAAGTTTGGCTGGATAGACCCTACTAGTAGAAGAGTGGTGAGGCAAAACCCAGCAAAAGTGTGTGTGTGTGTGTGTGTGTGTGTGTGTGCGCGTGTGCGCGCGCACGCGCGCGTGTTGAGCACCTAACCATTTAACAGAACAACTGTCCAGCTGGATGGGCTTGACTAGTGCAGCAGTGAGGGAGGGAGTGCACATCCGGCGCAGGTGACGTACCTTGAATACCTGGCGGCTTGAAGAGGTTTCTTGACTTTTGAGTGGTAAGAAAAGAACACAAGGACACATTGAACAAAAGAATGGGTTCAAGCCATCTTTCTTCAAGTCCATGAATTAATCATCTGGTGAGCCTTTAAATATGTAGAGTGAAGCGATGACACACCTACGCAGCTCTGTTTCCTTTCCAGGGTCCTGTGAACTATTGGGCAGGACTAAATCAGGCCTGAGGAATTGTTTGAATGCCTTGGTAGGGAAATAGTACCTACTGCCTTCTTACCATATATTCTAAATTTTGTTTTGTTTTTCAAGCTTTCCAAAACATATGTCGAGGCATTAGTTAAATGTTTAATGTGCAAATGTAAATTTACCATTCAATAAGTCATTTATGAGCTACTGGCTTGATATATCCATTTTTTAAATGGCACAAAAGGACACAATTTATGTTATATATGGTATACTTATATCTACTCTATAAACCAGGGAAATAATTTTATTGTTTTAAACATACTCTCCTTACCTTGAGATCTGTTTTAGTACATCCTTCAAATTGCTATTAATCATTTCCTGAAGAGCTGTTGAGATCACTTCGGCATTGCCTCTCACCTCCCAATAAGTAGGAATCCTGAAGGATTTTTGTTTTTAAAGGGTGGAGAGTATTTAGCATCTGGAGCTCCTGTGGTTAAAACATGTCTTCCCTTAGACTGTTATGTGTTGGTGTATTTAATTTTTTGCATAGTGGATCACCACACAAAGCATTTGTTGAAATACCAGTAAATGTTTATCAAAAAGTGAACCTGTTCTTCAATGGTGGGTTATTTATGTAACTGATATTTTATTTTTCACTTTTTTTGGTTTGTAAATGATATCTTTAAAAAATAAAATCCTCTAAATTGATTTATAGTGGGGTTAGATTGAACTGCTTAAACATTGACCTTCAGATTTATAAAATATTGGTCATTCTGTTGTTTGGATAAATAACCATGATATTTAAATAATTGCAGATCTTCCCTGGCAGTTCACCTTTAATGTGAAGTTTTATCCTCCTGACCCTTCTCAATTAACTGAAGATATAACCAGGTACTTTAAAAATGAATCTTTACATGCAGCTCTTATATCTGAGCTTTGGAAGAATGGTGGTAATTTTAGAGTTAAAACCCAAACAATTTTTTTATAACTTGAATTTTAGAAAAGTTTCGTGGAAATTGATATTCCAAATTAGTTGGAAATGTTGCCAATTTCAAAACTTATTTTTCTTTAATTTTTTCATTTGTATTCAAATAATAGAAATTTTTTTAAATGTTCTCATTGGCAACATTGTTTTCTGTTATACTTTCAAAAATTACTGTTACATAACATTTCATATTTTAATATGAAGATGGTATTTATTATATGTGTGTACTTTGTACTACTGTCATATCTCAAAGATAATTTAACACTTAAAAAATGAAATTAGTTTAAAAAGACTATTGACCTGGTAAGGTTTTTGTTCATTACCCTCCTCCCCCCAAGAAAGCGGAATAAAAACACTAACTAATAAGGTAGGTGTTCTTACGTAGGGTCGGTAGCTGTTTCTTCTCCATCTCTGAGGTTGTCTGAGCTATAGAACATGGGATTAAATCGCAAATAAAGTATTCAGTTTGGGAGCAGGAGCACGTGTGCTGCTTCTGAGAGGGGCTGCCTGCCTGTTGGAGTGGTAACGCAGATACATCCTCAGTTAGACTGCGTGACCACGACAGGGTTTCCTAGCTTTGCTAAGGATAAATATAGAGGGTCAATTTTAGGTTTTTCTTTAAGGGTTACTCACAGAGCCAAGCAAAACTGCGGCACTGTATGTTCTTTCAGAAAGCTAATGGGTCTGAGCACAGGGCTGCAAGTCTCTGGTTCATGTGCTTTTGGTGCTGCCTCTGCACCTCTCGTGCCTGGGACGTGTGGCCGTGATGGCTGCACAGGACCGGAGCAGGCCCAGGTCTGCAGCCACGGCAGGTTTCCCAGGCGCCTCGGCAGTCAGAGCCCTGGCATTGGGTTAGCGGGATTGGTGGTGCCTTAGCAAGGGGTTAAATTCAAGAATAGAAGTGGGTTTTTAAAATGTTATTACCAAATGTACTGATGGTGGTGGCAAAAATATCCAAATGGAGAATAAATAACATGTTTCTGCAGTTTTACTATGAAATGGAAAATACAAATACTTTTTAAAGCTATACTAAGCTGCTTAGAATATTGCATGATTATAACTATTATTGTTAAAGCTAATTGTTATTTTGTTTGTATTACCACTTTTAGTTGTACCTAGGGGAGGTAGCATTTCGCCCAGTTGACAGGTGAATACGTGGCTTTGTGCTAGTAAGTTGGCTTGTCCAAGGTCATGGAGACCTTGCCTGCTCCTCCGGCAGCCCGGGCTTTCTCTTCCCCACTGGGCTGGCCGTCCCTGGGCCAAGCAGGCGCGGAAGTGAAGACTTCCAAGTTAGCATTTACTTACAGGGGTTATTAAAGCAGTCTCAGGAAAAGAGGAAATTGGTGTGAGAAGAGTACAGAGGACCTTAGCTTTTCTTGCAGTGTTTAAGACTGCAGTCGTTTTTTATTCAGTTTATCTTTACAACTTTGCCAAGGGATAGACTAATTTTTATTAGTTTTAAAATCCAGGCGACAGAGTTTTAAGTGACTGGGAATGTGACCTTCTATCACAAAGCTCCTCACTGTCCTAATGGCAGTAGAGCACATTCCAGGACTGTGAACTAGCCCTCTGGACTTGGTAACAGGCCAAGGCAGGGCCTGTCGCTGGCGACGTGGCTGCTGGGGGCGGGAAGGGCGCCCGGGCTCTGTGTGGGTGTTGGGGCTTCGGGGCGCGGGGGCCAGGAGCACTAACTGTTCTCCCATCCTCGCCTCTCCTGCTCCCCACAGGTACTTCCTGTGCCTTCAGCTCCGGCAGGACATCGTCTCCGGCCGCCTGCCCTGCTCATTTGTGACCCATGCCCTCCTGGGGTCCTACACCCTGCAGGCTGAGCTCGGGGACCACGGCTCGGAGGAGCGCGGCAGTGGCGACATCAGTGACTTCCAGTTTGCTCCCACACAGACCCGGGAGCTGGAGGAGAAGGTGGCAGAGCTGCACAAGACCCACAGGTGCCCACTCGGGGTGGGGCGGGGGCAGCCCAGCAGCTCCTCCTCGGTTTCTTCTCTTTGCCTTGAGCATGGTGGACGTGGGTGTCTTTTTCCCTTCTGGCTCTTCATCTAGTCCCGATGAAACCCGCCGGCTGCCCTGGAGAGATCCGCTCGTTCCCCACGGCTAATGCCAGGGCCTGTGCTGCTAAGAAGAAAGGCTCTCTCTGCCCGGCAGGATCTCCTTTTCCCTACGGCGCGTCCTCCTTTTCCCCACTCCCCAGCCGTCCCATCCCTGAGTGCACATGTCCACCTGACACAGACCCATGCGCTTGTTCAGAATTTAGGTGTACTTATTCTGTCTTTTAATTGTTTATCATGAAGATGTTTGAGAAAAGACGCGTGGGAGATGAGTGCACGGGGCTCTGAGGCAGGGGCGGGGCCTGCAGGGGTAGGCGTGGTGACCCCCGCCGCAGAGGCTGCCCGGTACCCTCTGCAGCTTCCATCCGTTACGCCATACCCGGTCACACTCCGAAGAATTTGGATAGAAATAAAGGGGGTTTTTTTTTAGCACAAGTTTTTTGTTTGTTTGTTTGTTTTGTTTTTGTTTGCATGGGCAAGCACTGGGAATCCAACCCAGGTCTCCGGCATGGCAGGCAAGAACTCTGCCACTGAGCTACCATCGCACTGCCCTTTAGCACAAGTTTTTAAAACTCCATCTACAAAATTATAATCTCCAGCATCTTAAAAAAAATGAAGCTTTATAAATGTTTGACCTAAAATGATTTGGAAGCAACATTCAGAGATTAAAAGTTTAAAACCAGGTACATTCATAAACTTTGCTTTAAAAAAAAAAGCAGTATTTTGACTAAATATTTTCTTGTGCATTTGTTTCAGTTCTATTCAACAGGCATTTATTACACCAGTGATTTGCTGAAATGCTTTGGGGAGTATGAAGAGGGCGGGTCCTAGGCCTGCTCTCTAGGAACTTAAAATCTCTTTAGTTGGGGATCCAGATAAGAATGGAAATAATTGGCGAATGGGCAGGACGCGATATGTTACTGAGAACAGGTGTAAGGTCAGGCACACGTACTGTGTATGTATCTTTATTTCCTAGAGGAAAACACAATTAAGGACCAAGAATGTGTCTATCTCAGAAAGATGAAACCACTTAAAAAAAATTTTCCCATCAACTTGTACCCATTGATGCCAGGGCTTTTTCCTGCTGTGGAAAAATAAACAGCAGCTTCTAGAGGGTGGGTAGGGGTGGAGGTGTGCCTCTGCCCTTGGCACGTTTGGCTCACAGGATCTCGAGAGAAGCATGCTGGAGGGGAGTGGGGTCTTCCTGTCTGAGTATAAATTTAGCGATTCCTTCCCTAGCGAGTCTGCAAGCCCACCTCTCCCCCTGTCAGCCACACTGGCATCTGCCCGTGAGCTAATGTTGTTTCTCTTGATCCTCAGGGGCTTATCTCCAGCGCAAGCTGATTCTCAGTTCCTAGAAAATGCAAAGAGGCTTTCCATGTACGGCGTTGACCTCCATCCCGCCAAGGTAGGGTAAAGAGGTTGCAGGGGCGCCGCCTTCCATGCTGGGGGCTGTGGTGCACAGGCATTTTGGGAAAGTGCTACTGACCATGCCGGAGGGCCTCTGTGGCATCTCTTTGGTGACTTTGGTGGGGTGGAGCACTTATTCTCCAGCTGCATCCTTCTTCCCTTCCCAGTCTCCAGCCTGCTCAATACTCCTTTCTTACCCCTCCTGCTGGAGCCCCCACCCTTGCAGTGCTAAGTGTGTCTTGGGTGGGCAGAGCAGATCTTAGCAGCCACAGGGCAGAGCGGTGTGGGTTGAGCACCTGCGAGAGGCCACCAGGCTGCCAGGGCCCAGTGCCAAGTCCTTTGGTTTTGCACTTTGAAGTAGAAGGTAAAGTACCTGACCCAGCTCTGGGACGAGGCCTCTTAGAGTGCCCGGAGAGCTTCAATCTTGAGGTTAGGAGCACAGTGCTTTTTAGAACAATTCAAAGTAACATTGATTTCTGTCACATGGTACACCCACTGGGTAATATAGCATGCACAGATTTTTACAGCTCTTGGGAAAGAAAATCTGTGGACGTTTAAAAGAAATTTTCATGTTGTTTAGTATCTGTATACATTTTTTACTACCTTAAAATCAGATTAATTTTTTTATTAGAGGAGTTCTTTTTTTAAACACCCTTTAAGGTACTTTTCACACATGTGCATTATTATGGTAAAAACATTTTAGCTATTAAAAAATAGTTATAGAAGAACTCAGGACTAAAAAGGAGATGAGAATCTGAGATCTCAGTGACCTCAGACCATAGTTTGTCTGGCTTGTCTAATACTAATACTAAGTAGAGTAACAAGTATTAATTTGCCATTTTTTCTGGTTTCTCACATTTCCAGGGCACATTCACCATTTTTAAAGAAAATATAAGTGATATTTGCACATAAATACAACAGTTATAAAATTTGATAATCAAAAATCTTTTATTTCAACTTTGAGATGGATTATTTATCTAAAGTGATTTCTAGATTTGGCGCTTACAGTCAGTTCCCTGAGGATGAAGTTTTCATAGCAGTCAATCTCTTTGTGCTTTTAGTAGTTCCACCTTCTCTTTGGTTACTCAGAGTTAGGGCTTTTCCATACCTAGGACTCCGATTTTTTTATTAGGGGAGTTCTTAATGGCAGACTCACACCAGGATGAATTGAGTAGCGTTCCTAAGGGGGTTGTTGGGAAACCAGAAGAGTGGTTCGGAACCTGGGCTCGTTCTCTCAACCCCTCTGGGTCTGAAGAGGTGAGGTCAGATAGGTGTCCCAGACCTAGGAGGGGTCTGCATGGAGAGGGCCCTCTGTGAGGGGCCAGGCAGAGGGAAAAGCCAGTCAATGTAACCCCATGGGGCGAGGGTCTGGGACTAAACAGTCTGACTCCCCCCCACCCCTGCTTTTTACCCCCTGCAAGAACTTCTATTTGGAAGCCAGTCGATCCTCTTGACATCCCTGGAAGGCAGCTCCCTGGGCAGTGAGCAGAGCAGAGAAGGGGCCTCTTTTTATTAGTTTATTTTTCTGACTTTTTTGCTGAATGGCAGAAGTCACGTACAGAGGACAAAGGCATGTTTTTTACCCTTTCACTTCCTACCCTTTATCTGTGATTTCTGTTCACACACACTGATAATTCTAAAACAATGTGGAATGATCCCAAATCAGATTTACTTGAATCCAGGTTGTGTTTATTTTAATGTCAGATAAAGTAGCTTCATTGTCCCTGCCCCAAGATTGCTCCCAGCAAGAGGCACTTTGTTTAGTGATCCAGTGAGGACTGCCCTGGTGGTGGCGAGACCCGCGGAGACTGCCTTGTGCGGTCAGCCAGCCCACCCTGTGGGCCTGGAGTCCAGTGGCTCAGTTGGGCACCTGAGCCTGCTTGGCCCCAGCTTCCCCTCAGTCCCAGACAGAGCTGTGGCTGCAGGGAGAGGAGGGCACCAAGTGCCCCCATAGTTAGGTGGTTTGCACTGCCCTGGAGCCTAATACTGCTTTTTAATTTGTGCATTTGTATTGTATTGAGTATCTCTGCAGGGAAAATGTCATCAGTCACCAAGTATTTCATCTATCCAACCATCTTTCCGTCCGTCCATCCGTCCAACCAACCAACCAACCAACCAACCAACCAACCATCCAACCATCCAACCATCTATCCGTCCATCCTTCCATTTATCCATCCTATCTAAATCTAAGTTACAGATCTACAGAAAATATTACATAAAATACAGAATTCCCATATATCACCCTATTATTATTCACACCTTGCATTAGTGTGGCAAAATTGTTGCAACTGATGAAAGAACATTTTATAATTGTACTATTAACTATAGTCGGTGATTTGCTTTAGGTTTCATTATGTTGTACACTCCTCTGAAGTTTTTAAACTATTCCTATTCTAGTAACTTATGTTCAACATAAAACTGTTCCTTTAATCACATTCAAATATGTAATTCAGCACTGTTAATTATGTTCACAATGTTTTGCTACCATCACTGCCATCCATTACCAAAATTTTTCTATCATCCCAAATAGAAACTTTGTACACTTTAAGTATTAGTTCTCCATTCTATATCCCCTCCCTGGCTCTGATAACCTATATTTTACTAACCAATTCTATGCATTTGCTTATTCTAATTATTTCATACAGCAGAATCATACAGTATTTGACCTTTTGTGTCTGGGCTCATTTCACTCAACATGATGTCTTCGAAGTTTATCCGTGTTGTTGTGTGTATCGGAACTTCATTCTTTTTAAAGGCTGAATAATAATCCTTGTTGTGTACATAGCACATTTAGTTTATACATTCATTGGTTGATGGGCACTTGGGCTGCTTCTGTCTTTCGGCAGTTGTGACTAATGCCGCTGTCAGCCTTGTGTGGACATCTGTTCGAGTCCCTGCTTTCGGTCCTTTTGGATCTGTACCTGGAAGGAAGATGGCTGGTTCTGTGGTACTTCTGTGCTTAATCTTCTGAGGAACCGCCAACCAGGCTTTTGCAGAGACAGCACCTCATTACATTCCCACCAACAGTAATGAGCATTCCTATTTCTCCACATCCTCTCCAAACTTCTAATTTTCAACATTTTTAATAGTAGCCAGGTAATGAGTGTTAAATGGTGTCTCATGGTAGTTTTAATTTGCATTTCTCTAATGGCTAATGATGTGAGTGACTTTTGTATGTGCTTTTTGGCCATTTTTCTTTGGGGGAAATATCTATTCATGTCTCTTGCCCATTTTTTTAAAAATTGGTTTGTCTTTTTGTTAGATTGAAGAATTTCTATATATTTATATATGTATATTCTTGTATACATTTAATATATATTTTTAAACCCTTTTCGGATTTGTCATTTCCAAATATTTTTCCCCATTGTTAGGTGGTTGCCTTACTTTCTTGATAAAGGCCATGGAGGTACAAAAGTTTTCAATTTTGATGAAATCCCCTTCTTTTTTTTCTTTTGTTGCTGTCCTTTGGGTGTAGATTCTAAGAAAGCACTATCTACTCCAAGGTCCTGAAGTGCTTCTCTGCGTTTCCTTCTATGAGTTTGATAGTTCTGGCTCTTATCTTTGCGTCTTTAATTCATTTTGAGGTGATGTTTGCGTGGGGTGTGAGGACGATCCACCGCCATTCTTTTGCTTTCAGAGATCAGATTTCCCAGCAGCATTTGTTGAAAATACTGTTCTTTCCCCATTCAATGGACTTGGCACAGCTGTAAAAAAGCAGTTGACCATAAACATGAGGATTGATTTTTGAGTTCTCAGTTTGATTCCATGTATATCTGTCCTTGTACCAGTACCATGCTGTTTGATTCCTGTGGCTTTGTAATACGTTTTAAGATCAGGAGAAGTGATTCCTCCGACTTTGTTCATTTTCAAAATGACTTTAGTTATTTGGGGTCCTTTATCTTTTCATATGAATTTGGTGATTGGCTTTTCAATTTCTACAAAGAAGGCTATTAGAATTTTGATTGGGGTTATATTGAATTTGTGCACTTTGGGTAGAATTGACATCTTAAACAATATTTAGAGTTCCAGTCTGTCAACACAGAATGTCCTCCCATTTATTTAGTCTTCAATTTCTTTTAGCAGTGTTTTGTCATTTTCTATGTACAAGTCTTCTATATCCTTGGTTAGATTTACTCCTAGATACTGATTCTTTTAGTTACTATTATAATTAGAATTTTTTCCCTTGATTTCTTCTTCAAATTGTTCGTTACTAATGTATAGAAACACTGTATAGAACCACACTTGCATAGCTGAGATAAATTCCATTTGATCATAGTATGTACTTCTGCTAGTGTGCTGTTAGATATTGTTTGCTGTTATTTTGTTGAGGATTTCTGTATCTTCGTTCTTAAAAGATGTTGGTCTGTAATTTTCTTTTCTTATGGTATCTTTATCTGGCTTTGTTGTGAGGGTGATGTTGGCATCATAGAATGAGTTAGGGAGTGTTTCCTCCTCTTCATTTTTTGTAAGAGTTGGCACAGGATTGGTGTTAATTCTTGGAGTGTTTGGTAAAATTCCACTGTGGTGACATTTGGGCCTAGGCTTGTCTTCCTCAGCTGGTTTTTAGATAACTGATGCAGTCACTTTACTAGTCATTGTTGTTGAGATCTTAATATTCTTCTTGAGTGAGTGTAGGTAATTGGGGTATTTCTAGGACTAGTTCCATTTTGTCTATGTGATTTAATTTGTTGGTCTGCGGTTATTCATAGTATTCTCTTTTAGTGCTTTTTATTTCTGTGGGGTTGGTAGTCATGTCTGCCTTCTCATTTCTAATTTTAATTAACTGTGCTCTGTCTCTGTTTTTCTTTTTCAGTCTGCTAAAGGTTTGTCAGTTTTATTGATCTTTTCATAGAACCAACTTTTGGCTCTGTTCTTTTGTTTTCTTATTCTCTATTTCATTTATTTCTGCTCTAATTGTTATTTACTTCTGCTCACTTTGGGTTTAGTCTGCTCTTCTTTTTTCTAAATGCTCTAGTGTTGATATAAGTCTCTTCTTTCTTAATGTAAGCATTTAGAGTTACAAGTTTTCCGATGAGCACTGCCTTTGATATATCCTATAAGTTTTTGTATGCTGTGTTTTCATTTTCATTGACCTCAAGATATTTCCTAATTTCGCTTATGATTTCTTCTTTGACCCACTGATTGTTTAAGAGGATGCTGGGTTTTTTTGTGAATTTTCCATTTTTCACTCATATTGATCTCTATTTCATTCCATTAATTCAGAGATGATACATTATATGATTTCAGTATTTTTTAATTTATTAAGGCTTGTTTTTATGACCCAAGATATGGTCTATCCTGCGTAATGATTCGTGCAGTAGAGAGGAACGCATGCTCTGCTGCTGCTGGGTGAAGTGACCTGTACTTGTTTGTTAAATCTAGCTGGTTTAGACTATCGTTCAAGTCTTCTGTTTGCTTACTGATTTTCTGTCTAGATGGTCTGTCCGCTTTTGAAAGTGGTGTATTAACTTTCCAACTATTAATGCAGAACTATCTATTTCACCCTTTAAATCTCTCAGTCTTTGGATTTGAGGTGAGTCTCCTCTAAGAGCATATAATTGGATTGTACTTTTTTTATTCACTCTGCCAGTCTCTACCTTTTTTCTTTTTAATGCAGTTTTATTTAGATACGTTCACCCACCACACAGTCCATCCAGAGTATATAAGACGGACAGCATCACACATAGTTTTGCATTCATCACCACAATCAATTTGAGAACATTTTCATTACTCCAAAAAAAAAGAAAAAAAAATAAAGATGGGAGATAAAAGAGAGAAAACCCAGAATATCCCATACTCCTTATCCCTACTCCCATCGTTGATCCTCTAGCATTGGTGTGGTACATTTGTTACTGTTGATAAAAGAATATTAAGATATTACTATTACCTATAGCCCATAGTTCAGAAAAGTGCATTTTTCCCATATACCCTTTTATTAAGTCCTTGTAATAGTGTCAAATATTTATTCTAGTTCACGGAAAGAATTTTTTATATTTGTACTGTTAATCACAGTTGTCATCTACCACAAGATTTACTGAGTTATAAATCCCTTGTTTTAACCGCTGGCTTTCCTTCTTGTTACATTTATGACTATGTTAGTTAGGGTTCTCTAGAGAAACAGAATCACCAGAAAATATTCGTAAATATAAAATTTATAAAAGTGTCTCACATAACCATGGCAACATAGAGTCCAAAATCTGTAGGGCGCGCTGTGAAGCTGACAATTCCCATGGAGGGTCTGGATGAATTCCACAGGAGAGGCTTGCTGACCAAAGCAGAAAGAGAGCTTGTCTCTTCTGAATCCTCCTTAAAAGGCTTCTAATGATTAGATTAAGCATCACTCATTGCAAAAGACACTCCCCTTGGCTGACTACAAATGGAATCAGCCAACATGATCATGATTTAATTCTATGACATGTCCTCAGAGCAACAGATAGACCAGCACTTGCCCAACCAGACAAATGGGCACCACCACTTGGCCAAGTTGACACATGAACCTGACCATGACAGTCCACCCCTTCTCAACTTGGCAGCTATACTCATCACCTTAAACCATACCTAATTTCTAAATAAAAAACAATAAAACACACATTTTTTCGTTCACCTAACAGTACTCAGCTGTCCTGCATATAACCGGAAACACAGTAATCTCTCTAGAATAGGGTGCAAGTCTTTGGTTACTATTCATTCATAGACTTGAGATCTTACAACTTAAATAGTATAACATGAACAAAACAGCATTACTGTCCTCGTTTCTGTAACTGATCACGTGGTCGTAGTTCATATTTGTTGCTACCTTCTTCCACTACCCATTCCATGTTCCCTTTACCCTCAGCAAGCACTTCAGCGGACCATGGTTCTTTGCCTAGAGTGGTGACCAAAACCTTCATTCTGGAAGTTTCAAAGCCCTTGGTAGTCCTGCCTGGATTGGGTTGTTGCAGTTTTCCATTGATTTTAATCACAGGGCATGGTAGTATTAAAAGATGCCCTAGGGGATCTCCTATATTCCAGAAAAACTCTTCTTTACCTCCATTGTGTAGTTGCAGTCCTATTTCCCCCTGATAGAGTCAGTCACCCCAGACAAAAAGTAATCCCCTTCTTGGCTTGTTGTTCCAGGGGCATGAGTAGCCCAAAGTGACCAGTTGGCAGTCTTAGATTCCAGTTCAATGGAATCATTGTTTTGTTCTCCTGGTGGAAGCACTCCCCCTTTTGGAGCTAAAACCTGTACACCAGCAGAGCTCAGGGTATCAGGGAAAGGAAGCAGAAATTTTCCTAGTGGATTACTAGGGGTGATAGTGAGTGGTGTCACTCCCCATTTCCACCCCTTGGTTCCTGGACCCATGGATCCTGGCTATGCGAGAAACAGCACCATACAGCGGATGCTGATTCAGAGCATACACAGCTTCCTAGAGAACATTACCCCAGCCCTTCAAGGTATTGCCACCTAGTTGGCACCATAATTACCGTAATTGAGTTTTGAAAAGGCCATTCTACAGTTCTATCAATCCATCTGCTTCTGGATTTTGGGGAACATGGTATGACCAGAGAATTCCATGATCATGTGCCCATTCCCGCACTTCATTTGCTGTGAAGTGTGTTCCTTGATCAGAAGCAATGCTATGTGGAATACCATGACGATGGATAAGGCATTCTGTAAGCCCACGGATGGTAGTTTTGGCAGAAGCATTGTGTACAGGGAAAGCAAACCCATATCCAGAGTATGTGTCTATTCCAGTTAGAACAAATTGTTGCCCCTTCCATGAAGGGAGTGGTCCAATGTAATCAATCTCCCACCAGGTAGCTGGCTGATCACCTCGGGGAATGGTGCCATATCGGGGGTTGAGTGTGGGTCTGTACTGCTGGCAGATTGGGAACTCAGCAGTGGCTGTAGCCAGGTCAGCCTTGGTGAGTAGATGTCCAAGTTGCTGAGCCCATACATAACCTCCATCCCCACCACCATGACCACTTAGTTCATGATTCCATTGTGTAATGACAGGAGTTGTTGGAGAAAGAGGCTGACTGGTATCCACAGAACGGGTCATCTTATCCACTTGATTATTAAAACCTTCCTCAGCTGAAGGCATCCTCTTGTGTACATTCACATGGGACACAAATATGTTCATGTTTTTCGCCCACTCAGAAAGGTCTATCCACATACCTCTTCCCAAGACATCTTTATCACCAATTTTCCAATTATGGTCTTTCCAAGTCCCTGACCATCCAGCCAAACCATTAGCAACAGCCCATGAGTCAGTATGCAAATGCACCTCTGGCCAGTTTTCCTTCCAAGCAAAATGAACAGCCAGGTGCACTGCTCGAAGTTCTGCCCACTGAGAAGATTTCCCCTCACCACTGTCCTTCAAGGACACACCAGAAAGAGGTTGTAATGCTGCAGTTGTCCACTTCCGGGTGGTACCTGCATATCATGCTGAACCATCTGTAAACCAGGCCCGAGTTTACCTTCCTCAATCATTTCACTGTAAGGAACTCCCCAAGAGGCCATAGCTCTGGTCTGGGGAAGAGAAGGTAATGTGGCAGGAGTGGAGACCATGAGCATTTGGGCCACGTCTTCATGTAACTTACTTGTGCCTTCAGGACCTGCTTTGGCCTTATCTCGTATATACCATTTCCGTTTTACAATAGAGTGCTGCTGTGCACACCCAACTTTATGGCTTGGTGGGTCAGACAACACCCAGCTCATGATAGGCAACTCAGGTCTCATGGTAACTTGGTGGCCCATGGTTAAGCGTTCAGTCTCTACTAAGGCCCAGTAGCAGGCCAAAAGCTGTTTTTCAAAAGAAGAGTAGTTATCTACAGGACATGGTAAGGCTTTCCTCCAAAGTCCTAAGGGTTGTGTTGTGATTCTCTTATAGGGGCCTGCCAAAGGCTCCAAACAGCATCTCTATTTGCCACTGATACTTTGGGATCTGCTGGATCATACGGTCCAAGTGGCAGAGCAGCTTGTACAGCAGCCTGGACCTGTCTCAGAGCCTCCTCTTGTTCAGGTCCCCACTCAAAATTAGCAGCTTTTCTGGTCACTTGATAAATGGGTGGGAGTAGCACACCCAAATGAGGAATATGTTGTCGCCAAATCCAAGGAGACCAACTAGGCATTGTGCCTCTTTTTTGGTAATAGGAGGGACCAGATGCAGCAACTTCTCCTTCACCTTAGAAGGGATATCTTGACATTCCCCACACCACTGGACACCTAGAAATCTCTCTGGGGTGGAAGGCCCCTGTATTTTTGTTGGATTATCTCTCATCCTCTGACATGCAAATGCCTTACCAGTAAGTCTAGAATAGTTGCTACTTCTTGCTCACTAGGTCCAATCCACATGATATCATCATTATAATGGACCATTGTGATGTCTTCTGGGAGGGATGAATGATCAAGATCTCTGCGGACAAGATTATGACATAGGGCTGGAGAGTTGATATACCCCTGAGGTAGGACAGTGAAAGTATATTGCTGACCTTGACAGCTGAAAGAAAACTGTTTCTGGTGGTCCTTACTAACAGCTATTGACAAAAAAAGCATTTGCCAGATCAGTAGCTGCATACCAGGTATGCATACCAATATTGATTTGCTCAAGCAGTGATACCACATCTGGAACAGCAGCTGCAATTGCAGTTACCACCTGGTTGAGCTTACGATAATCCACTGCTGTCCTCCAAGACCCATCTGTTTTCTGCACAGACCGAATAGGAAAGTTGAATGGGGAAGTGGTGGAAATCACCACCCCTGCATCCTTCAAGTCCTTTAGAGTGGCAGTAATCTCTGCAATCCCTCCAGGAATCTGCGTCTGTAAACTGTTTCAAGTCTGGAAGTTGATTAAGGGGCCATGACTCTGTGTTTTTGTAATTCAGGTTAGACTTCTGTTCACTTGACCTAGAACTCTTTTGTTTATACAGCTTAAACAAGAATTTAGTAAACTGCCCATCTGTTGTATTTCTAGGTACCCCATGATTTACTAGCCAATGCCACAAATCTCTGCAAGTCAGATTATTTTGACTCCTGCTTTGAGTCTGCTGTCTATTATAATAGCCACGTCCATCCTGTCTTTGGCGAGTGCTGCCATCTGGCTTCTCCCGACTTGGGATCCTGTCATCCCCATTGTGTTTAAGGATTCCAGCTTGGTGACAGCAGTTCCTACAGTAATATCTGACCTATAGAGAAGTGCAACTACAGAGCTGTTCAGGGATGATGTTGCTAGTCTCACAAATTTGTTTCTCACTATTCTGGTAAAAGGTGCATCCTCTGGACATTCCTGGGGTGTAAGAGCAGGCTTTGCATGGTAAATCCACTCTAACATTCCAACCTCTCTAAGCCTGTGGATCACCTCATCTACATTATACCAGGGCAGTTCTGGCATTTCAACCTCAGGTAATGTTGGCCACCTTTTGATCCATGATTCAGCCAACCGTCCAAACAAACTGTTAATGCCTTTTCTAACCCCTCAGGCTAAAACATTGAATGCAAAATCTCTGCTTATTGGGCCCATATCAATAAATTCAGCCTGATACAGCCTTATATTCCACCCACCATTATCCCACACCCTTAAAATCCATTGCCACACATATTCCCCTGATTTCTGTCTATATAAATTGGAAAACTCACACAGTTCTTTTGGAGTATAACGTACCTCCTCATGTGTGATACTTTGTACCTCACCTTTAGGCCTATTGGGACTTTAGTTATAGGTCTGGAAGAAATGAGGGGTGGTGGGAGTGGGTCATGAAAGGAATTAGAAGTATCTTCCAAGCCATTTGCTTCAGGGCCTTCATTTGCAGTTTCATCTGGTGAAATAGGATTAATCACTCTGGGGCTAATCCCTTCAGGAGGAGGTTGGGTGGCCAACTCCTCAAGGCAGGCTGGAGGTGGGGCGATTATGTCCTCAGGGCAGACTATTACAGGGTTATCTAGAGAAGACTCAGCATGACCTAGGGTTTCAGCCTCGCCCCCAGCATCATTTTCAATCCATATGTCACCATCCCATTTTTCTGGGTCCCACTCCTTTCCAATCAGTGCCCTCACTTTAATGGCAGACACCATGCAATATTGAGATTTCAGTTTAAGTTGTAAAGTTGCCACTCTAACAATAAGATTCTGAGTCTGATTTTCAGAGATCTGAAGTCCAGGCAAACGGAAATAAGATTTTCCTTTAGGACACTCATAGAAATGTCTCCTTCTGTCAAATGGTGCTTAAGCTTCTCGCTTGAAGCCTTAAGCCCATCCCTTTCACTCATTGATGTATCCAGTGTGTGACGCATGAACCTCACCATGACAATGGCTCTGACCTTCCCCTTATCAACCACACTCAGACAATTCAGCGCTGTTAGTTATACCCACAATAATGTTCTACTGTGACCTCTATCCTTTTCCACTCATTGAAATTCAACTTAGTTAAAAATTCAGCATATCTTAAGCAGCTCCTCCCCATTCTCTAGCCTCCTTCTATCTTCTGGTAAACCTATGTTCTAAATTCTATGTTTATGAGTTATGTAGTGTAATTAGTTCATATCAGTGAGACCATGCAATTTTTGTCCTTTTGTCTGATTTATTTCACTCAACATAATGCCCTCCAGGTTCATCTGTTTTGTCTTGTCTTTCAGAATTTCATTCCTTCTCACCGCTGAGTAATGTTCCCTCAATAATATTCAGTTGATGGACTCTTGGATTATTTCCATCTTTTGGCAATTGTGAATAGTGCTGCTGTGAGCATTGGCTTTCAAATGTCTGTTGGTGTCCCTGTTTCAGTTTTTCTGGGTATATCCTGAGTAGAGGAATTGCCAGGTCTTAAGGCAGCTGCATACTTAGCTTCCCAAGGAACTGCCAAACCATCCTCTCTAGCAGCTGCATCGTTTTACATTCCCACTAGCAGTGAGCAAGTGTTCCTGTTTCTTCACATCCTCTCCCAACACTTGTTTCCTGTTTGTTCAACAGCAATCTTTCTAGTATGTGCGAATCTCATTGATTTGCATTTTCCTAATAGCTAGTGAAGATATACATGTTTTCGTCTGCTTTTTAGCCATTTCTAAATGTAAAATATAGAATATTTTCCTTGTAAAAATATCTGTCATGTCTTTTGCCCATTTTTTAATAGGATTGTTTGTACTTTATTGAATTGTGGGATTTCTTTGTATATTCTAGATATCAAATCCTTATCACATATGTGGTTTTGAAATATTTTCTCCCATTGAGTAGGCTACCTTTTCATCCTGTTGACAAAGTCCTTTTCAAACACAGAAGTATTCCATTTTGAACATGTCCCACTGATCTGTTTTTTCTTTCGTTGCTTGTGCTTTGAGTGTAAGGTCTGGGAAACTACGGTCTATCACTAGATCTTGAGGATGTTTCCTTGCATTTTCTTCTAGGAGTCAGTCTCTGCTTTAGGACTGGAGAGTTTAATCCATTTTTATTTAATGTAGGCCTTTCTTCTCCCAGTTTGTTCTTAGATCTTGGTCTTATACCTTCTTTGACCCTATCATATTTATTTGAATTTTTGTTTGTACTATATTGAGTCCCTTTTCATTTCTTTCTAGTTATATTTTTCATATATTTTCTTTGTGGTTACCATGGGGGTAAAATTTAACTTTTTTTTTTTAATATAAATTTGTTTTTTGTTAAATTGTTCTCAGTAATGGGGCAGTTAAGATGTTGTAATTTGCTCTTACTGAATTGAGACCTAGACTCAATGTGATATTTATCCTATCATTTATTTGAGAATTTGTTTCATATTGTGAATGCCTTCTGGAAATATGAGTACGTGTGAATAATATTCTTCAGTTTTCCATGAGTGCATGAGATCTAGTTATTCCCTTAAGATAAACAATGATTTGTACATTGTGAATACTGGGCACCTCCAATCTCCTGCACTGTTTGAAGTGGAAAGTGAGTATTGCTCACTTCTGTTGATACAACTGTGTGGCTTTGCACCATTATTCTGGATTATCGTCTATTCAGTAAGAGCTGGGAAAAGGAAACAACACTAATAAGTTCAGGAATGTTTGCAGTCCTTTGAAATATGCCAGGCAGTGGACAGGTGTGATGGAAACTGGATGGCAGCCCGCCCAGTTACTGGGAGAGCACTTGAAGGAATCCCGGGAGTTCAGCGCCACTATCCTGGAAGAGAAGTGTTCAGGGAGAGACTGGTAGTTTACAAAGATTCTCCCGGAAAAAAGCCTTGTTTCTTTTCTTCTGTTTAGCTCTTTGAGCAGAGCTTGATGGCTCGTTCATATGTGGTTTGAAGAATATTCAAACCTACAGTCATGTTGCAGCATTTTTTTGGCCGGAAGGCCTGATTCCTGAAGATGGATAGCCGTGAGGTGTGCGGTGCCCTGCCAGTCCGTTAGCTCGTGCACTGCCACTGAGGGTCGACTGTCCCCTCTTAAGTCAGCATTTCTGGTCGTGGTTTGAGGGTTGCCTGGCTTCCTGGGCTGGGTGGCTGCCGCAGCTCTCACTGTCAAATGGTTGTGCTTGGCAGGACTCGGAAGGCGTCGACATCAAGCTGGGCGTGTGCGCTAATGGACTCCTCGTTTACAAAGACAGGCTGAGGATCAATCGTTTCGCCTGGCCGAAAATCTTAAAAATTTCCTATAAGCGCAGTAACTTCTACATTAAAGTTAGGCCAGCAGAGGTAAGTAATATTGTCAGTCCTTCAGCATATTTGGTCATCAGTTGTCAGTGTTTTTTCTTTTTGTCCAAGAACTACCTCAGTTCTTATTCCCCACATTTTAAGGAAATGTACTATTCTTTATTATTCCATGGTTAAAAAGAGATCAGTATTCTTGCTAGTGAACCTAAAATAGTAAATTCTTCACAGAAAAGAAAAAGCAGTAAATGCTGATCACATAGTGCAAGCTTGCTCTTTCTTGTTGAAGGAATGAATGGCTAGAGACCAGTATGAAGGTGATAAAATGGGTTTTAGTGGACATTGAAAAATATTTGGTTTATGTGAGTGGTTACTTTTCATAGAAAATAGTACTGTAATCTATGGAAGATTCATTTTGACTAATTTTATTAAATCTACTAATTACTGCCTTTTTCTAGAAGAATGATTTCTTATAGAAGTAGCTGCAGCCATGCCTTTCAGTAACCCTCAGTCACCTGCCAAGGAAGCTCATTTGTCCTGTGGGTTTATTCCAGCTGGAGCAGTTCGAGAGCACCATTGGCTTCAAGCTGCCAAACCACCGGGCAGCCAAGCGGCTGTGGAAAGTGTGTGTGGAGCACCATACATTCTACAGGTAACACGCGGAGACGGCCCGTGCCTGCTTTGCTGGCCTCTCCGTGCTCCAGGACGTGGGTGTGGGCAGTGTGGCCTTCAGGGTCTTGCTCTGCTCAGTGCCGACCTCCCCTGTAGTCAGTCATCCCACGTGTGTTTCCGTTGCTAAGCATGACCATCACTCAGAACTCGCCAGCCTCTGCCGCGTTCCATGCTCCATGTGCCGCCTTTCCCTTTCCTCCACCACTGCCTTGCTTCCCCACCCCTGCCGCCACTCTTCTTCCCATTATAATCGTCTCGGCTTCACTCACACGCTCCTGTCGGCTCCCTCCAGGCTTATCTTCCTCCCAGACCAGCGTTGTCAGGGGCTTAGAACTCCTTCCAACACCTGTCCTTCTTGCATGCCCACCTTACCCCATCTGCTGATCCTGAATCCATCCTGTGTCCTGACCTCACCGCCTCCGTACCTGTGCTGTCAGGGCCACCCTAAAAGGCAGCAGCCATCATGATATGTGTGGTCACTTCCATAGCAGGAAAGAGCAGAGCCCTGTGGAACAGCGCTGTGTGGCTGTGCAGCCAGACAGAGTGTGCTGTGGCTGCGTGCCAGGTAGTCCTGTCCCTTGCTTCCACGTTCCAAATGCTTGTGGTCTTTAGAGCCTCTTCCTCTCCTCAGGGGCCCCGTGGGTGCCGCGTGGATCGCCCACGTGCGGGTCGTGAGCGTGCACAGCTCCCTGCACCTCTTCTTCTTCCCTCTGCTGCTGACTGAGCGTCACGTCTCACCACCCCCATTCTTTCCCTCCTCTGCTGTCTCAAGATGCCTTGACATCTCATTCCTTGCCTCCAAGACGGCCAAGCTTTGTAAATTATGCACTGTCCACCAGATGCCTCTGGCATGCCTGTTTTTTTGGCCAATAACCAGGTCCTGGGCTTGTTCCTTTAAAAACCGCAGATGGGAGGCGTCCTTAGACGCTAGGGCTGCCCTAGCTTCTATCCTGTTCTCTTTCGTACTGTTTCCAGGGCATATTTTACAGATGCGATTTCCTTATCTCCACTTCCTTATTTCCCAGTCACTGCTCTGTGGAGTTGCGGGGTCTGACTCTCCATCTTGAAGGGTTTGCCCTGGACTCATGGTCAGGTCGTGTCCATGGCGTGTAGGCGTGTGAGTGTGAGTTACTCACACTCGGTCACTTTTTCCTCCTCCACATGATGGTAATAATCATCGTATTAATGATAGTGTTTGCCTTATGTAGAGTTGTTTTGAAAATTACATGAGGTAATATGTGAATCAAACTTCAAGCCATTTCTGACCTGTGATAATGTTTATCATCATTGTTTTCTTAGTCTCGTATCACATTATAGTATCTTTAAAGGTGAGTTATCAGCTGGTAAAAATGACTCCTTGAAGGTAAGTTGGTAAATGTCTATTTTCAGGACTTCTCTGATTTTCAAGTTTTAGAGGACATTTGTAAATCATAAAATATACTTGATTTCATCTGATTTAGTTATATAATTCCTTGAATAATTTCTAACTTCTCTTGGTGAATCATGAGAAATTTCTCCTGAAGACAACATGAGTCAGCCTCAAATAAAACTAGTAGTTGGCAGTTATGCACAAAATAATACATCTCTGCTAGGGCAGACGGAAGGCTTCCTTCTCAGTTAATGACAGAAGCAGTAATGATTCAGGAGTGACAAGTGCACGCAGCCATGCACTTCCGTCGCTGTGCGCAGGAGTCGCGGCCTCCGGTATGCTGTCTCCCTGGTTCCGCTCCGTAGCTGGCAAGTCTGGCACTTTGAGGGGCACGGAGAGCAGTGCAGGGTGGGACTCAGCCGATGCCAACCCATGCCTGCACCTCTGCACTTTCCCTCCCCTCTTCTTTTAGCAGGAATTTCTGAGACGTCTTTAGCCCTGTGAAGAACCAGGTTCATCCTTCCTTTTTATCAAATTACCACTGACTAAAAATTTATTTAAAAGTAGACCTAATAAAAGGAAATTAAAAAAATAAAACAAACAAAAAAGTAGACCAGTTTTCCCTTCTGAATTTTCAAGATAATGATTCACAAAAGCATTTTTATATGTCCAGACCTTGTGTAACTTTGCTTACAGGGCGATATGACACCAATCTATCTAACACGGAAAGGACAGATGATTTGTTTGCAGATTTCTTAGATCAGTGGATTTTGTTTTATTTTAGTATATCACAAAAGATGCAGTGATCTCCCTAGGAAATTGCAGTGGCTTACAGATCAAAGCTATGAAAAGGTAGACAGATCTTTTTATTGTCTGATAGTCAGCTAGATCGATGGTGGAAGGAGCACATATCAGCAAAGCCTCTCCCTTGAGCTTTGGCAGAGCCCATCACCATCCCGGTTGTGCCACAGTCTTCACCACGGGTGGTTTAGGCAGGTGCTGTCACCTTCTGTTTACCTGGGGGAGGCTGAGCAGTGCCTGAGGTCACGCCACAGCCACTGGCGGACACAGCGTGGGGCTACAGCCCCGGTGGCAGTCCACTGCCTGCTGGTATTTTCACCATGGCCTTCCTCCCTCGTGCTTCGCAGTGTTTTTTATTTTGTTGGTTTGTGGCAAGAGGTCAAGTATCAAATTCTTCTAGCTTGACCTTACCCTGCATTGTGGAAGCAGCATAATCCCAGGTGAGTTCAGTGGCACTCACTACATGCGTGCTTGCCTTTAAGAGCTGATGCGTGCAGTTTCCTTAGTATGTCCCTTTATTTGCAGTAGAGAAACATGGATGATATTTGATTGGCTGGGCGTTTACAAAATTAAATGTTAATGTACTGTTTAACCAATTAATTACGTGAAAGTTGGATTCCTTTTAGATGTATTATTTCTTAGATCATATTGTACAAAGGCCTTTTCTGTTGTATGAATGTTAGTCTCATTTTGTAGATTTTCTGTTCCCCAGAGTATGAAATGATAGGAGTCTTATAGTAATTTTGGTGTTAAACTTACGAAGTTAAGATCTTATAGGCAAGTCTGACATGGAATATAAAGGAAGTCATTGTTAAGCGATCTTCAAATGATAGTATAAAGTACTTTATTGCTTGGTGTGCATTTTCTTAGAATACTTATTTACATCACCGTTGAATTAAATTATAAATTTTTTTAGAGAAAGCTAATAAATGAGTTCAGTCCTTTTTTTGCTATGATATTTGTTTTTATTTCACTGGAGCTTAATTCCGTAAGGATTTATTTGTCATCAGAAATTCAGTCTGTAAGCGACTGCTCTGTGTTCCTGATTGCCAGACAGACAAGAAAGCATTTATCCCAGTTTGAAAAAACATAAAATCCATCTTGCTAGTTTGTAACTTCCCAAAGGGCTAAGTCAATAATTATTCTGATCTGCATTTCAGTGGCAACCAAATGTCTGACCAATACCTTAAAGAAAAAGAAATTAGACTAAAAGAGATAGGGATGTATAGAATTCTTTTAAGGTGAAGTTAGACATTTGCCTGCTGTATACATTCTGTCCTATATAAATGAGAGACAGTCTTCCTAACTGAAACAGACTTCATTTAAAAAAACACAGCTTATCTGTATTAGTGAGATTGCTGTATATTTTATTAAATCAAGACTGAAATGTTTAGTAGTCCTTACAGTTTGTCAGGAGTAATGGATCTTATTGTCCAACTCCCCTTCCCCAGAATCCTGGCACGAGAGCTCAAAAGGTGCTCTTTTTAAAAGCTTTTTTGGGGTGGAAACATGTATACAACACGGAAGTTCCCTTTTTAGCCACGTCCAAGTGTAGAGTCCCGTCCTGCCACCACCAGCACGTCCACCACCGAAACCTCGCCGTCGTCCTGACCAGAAGAAGCTCTACACCAGTGAAGGGCTAACTCTTCATCTTCCACCCCCTCTTGCCCCTGGTAGCCTGTAATCTGGTTTCTGATTACAAATTTGCATATTCTAATTACTTCGTATGAGTGAGATCATAAAATATTTTTTCTCTTGTCTCTGGCCTATTTTAGTCAAAGTGGTGTCTCCGAGTTCATCCACATTATGGCACACACCACAACTTCATTCATTTTTCTGGGAGAATAATGGTTCATCGTGTGTGTTTGCCACATTTTCTTTATCTTCATCCATTGATAGACTATTGATAGATTATTGTTTCTACCTCAAAAGGTGTGTAAAATGCTGTGATTGTGCCACCTAAGAGAAAGCTGAAGAGTACGTGGACATGTCTTTGGAGACTTCAGCTTCTTAAATTCAGGTTACCTAGAAATACTTGAATTACTGATGAAGTCTTTAAGAAACCACTCTTTTTGTTTATTTGGTTTTGGTTTTGGTTTTGGTTTTTTGTTCCAATATTTTAATATTTGGAAAGACTGTTCTGCAAGATAATTGCTCACTTGCCAATACAGCACCCATCCCCACTCCTATCCCTGCAACATCCTCTCTTTCAGTGGCAAAGGCAGAGAAAATGCATGTCGTTCAATATGAAAATCTGTCCTCTGTCACTTCCTTTCTAATGGGCTTTAGATCTTTCTGAAGAATGCAATTGTTCACCATTTGGCTAACCTGCCACTGGAAGCATGCGTAATCATAAGTAACTACAAAGTACTTATAATGTAATATGTTCATTCCTCAAGGTTACACGTTTTAAAGAAATAAAGTACAAAGCAGAGAACAAACGGAAGACCAGCTCCCTTAATCGGTCCAGCCAGAGCTACCAGTGAGAAAACAGTCCACCAGAACTCCTTGTGGCTTACACCTCAGCTAAAGTTCCTTGAAAGTCAGATTCTAAATGTCCCACGATCTCCTTTAAATTTGCTCTTTTGTTTTCACAAATTAGAGTCAACATTTTCTTAAAAGAGTACATAGAAAGCTTGTGCTTCTGAATGAGGAATTTTTAAAACTTTAGACCCCAGCAAAACTAAGAATCTCAGTAGAATATTTTTTAAGCTTAGAGAATGGGCAGTTGCAATGTCCTCTCCTAGTTCACAGGTATTTACATTGCTATTTCTTTAATAATAAACTCTCTTTTTAGTTTTAGGCTTATAGAAAAATTGCTCAGAAAGTACAGAGTTTCTATATTAGCTCCCTTAGTTTCCCCTATTATCAGTATCTTGGTGTGGTACATTTGTTACAATTGAACAAATACCGATAAATGATCACTGACTGAAGCCCCTAGTTTACCTTCGGGTTCCCTCTGTCATGTTCAGTCCTGTGTGTGCGGACAAATGTGCAGTGTCATTCTTCCACCTTCCCGTCGTCTTCCAGAGTGGTCCCACTGCTCTGAGACTCCCTGCGCTTCACCTTTCCATCCCCCTCTCCCCTCAAACGCCGGGCAACCTCTGATCTATTATCTCTATAAATCTGCCTTTTCTAGCATGTCCTATCGCTGGAATCGTGCAGTTAATTGACTTAATGTGTGAGTAACAAAGTACAGAGGTGACGCTCTCAGAGCTCATGTTCTTAGTTAGCTGCCGACCAACGCATTATGACGCGTGTGTGACGACGGCACGTGCCTGCTGGAGCCAACGGATTGCTGGGGTTTTTTAATCAAAGAGAGGGTGCCTCTTTTATGTGTCCTATAAACCAATTTATTTTGGGTAGAACGGTTATTAGATGTTTTAAAGATATAATTTCTGGTCCTTTCTTAATTTCCTTGAAAAACAAACTATATTGGAAGTATGCAATACTTACCTATTCAATCAGGTGTGAAGAAAAGATGCTAAGGCCTTTACCTTATCTTATGTCATGTGTACTGCTTGGGTCTGAATGATTGGCACAGTAAATGACTCTGCTAAATAATCTGAGATTCTAAAAATTGAAGACAGTTATATACCAAGCTGACAGGCAAATATAGTGATAAAAGTTTAAAGCCAGATATATTTTTTAAAGATCATAACCAACTCAGTAAATTTCATATTGATGTAACATCAAAATGAGGATGAAGAATAAAGTGGCACAGTCTGAAAGAAAAGTCCAAGAGTCGAAAGAATAGAACAGTTTGGTTTTTGTAAGAGTGGTTACTCTTCCTTGAAGACGGATAAGGACAAATTTTGATGGAATTTTCCATATTCTGTGAATCATTGATGAAAGTCTTTTAAAATAAATTCTAGAGCAGCCCTGAAATCTAAGATTTTTTGCCAGCTTTTGTTCTGACAATGAAAGCAAGACAGTTTTAGTTGTATTCCAAACAAGCTTGCCTTATTTACTAAAAGCACACTTTTACATCAGCCTGGAAATATTTGACATCTAGAGAGGTTGACTTCATTATGAACTGGGACCTCTGTGGTAGAGGCCAAATGCTGGCAGGCCGAGTGCTGGTCATTTCTGCAAGTCCACTGCTCGTCATGGGAAAGAGTCATTTGATGGAACAGATCCCTGAGTTGGATGTTACTTTCCCAGGAGAAATAGACATAAATATTAGAGATTACTAATGCTAATGGATTGCGCTTGGCACTTATAGCTGGGAGCAAGAATTTAGACGTGTTTTTATAAGTGATTTCAGCTTATACAAATAAATAACCTATAGTGCACATTGAAAACAGCTGCTTTTTTGCTGGGGTTGAGAGAAACATGTTTTTCATGAATACATAAATCTGGATTTATTCTTATATATTTTTATCATAAAGCTCTGTATGTAGGAGGTTTCATAAATAATGTTCTTTTTCACTAAAAATTTAGGCAGCATTTTTGAAAATTGAGTGATCATACTTAAATTGGAATATTAAAATATACAGTTAAATTAAGAAATGAGCCCATAACGCTTACTCACTAGTCCTCTGTGCTGCTTTCCATAGGCTCGTGTCTCCAGAGCAGCCGCCGAAGGCCAAGTTCCTGACCCTGGGGTCCAAGTTCCGCTACAGCGGCCGCACTCAGGCGCAGTCACGCCAGGCCAGCGCGCTCATCGACAGGCCTGCGCCCCGCTTCGCCCGCGCCTCCAGCAGGCGGGTCTGCAGGAGCCTGGATGGAGGTGAGCCCGCTCGTGCTTCCCTGGATGCCTCTGCCTCTCCCTGCCCGGTGGGGTCAGCATGCGGGGACCTGTTCCCGAAGGAAGCAGAAGCATCTTTGAGGGACGGCGGTTGAACGCTGTCCCGCTCAGAGAGAATCGTGCTGTTTCTTGAAGTTGTCTTTCGGAGCTAAGTTTTCTTGTAGTCCGTGCACACAAGTGTTGGCTTAGGATCTAGAAGTGAGGTGCTGGGCGAAGACCTTTGTTTGTCTGGGAAGCTTGTGATGCATTCCATGTGGGTTAATTGCCTGATTAATTAATGACAAAATATGATTACGAGATCTTGCGTGTGGTTTTTCTTGCATATGGTGCTATATGCATCATAATCAAGAGGTACTTGAAACATTCTTAGTTTCATCAAATTCTGACTTAAAAAGCAATCTCACTGGGCGGCTGCCGTGGCTCAGCAGGCAGAGCTCCGACCTGCCGTGCTGGAGGTCTGGAGTTCGATCCCTGGTGCCTCCTGCCCATATGCAAATTAAAAAAACAAAAACAAAAACAATCTCACTAAAGCTTAGTTTCCCAGCACGGAAAGAAACCGTTCTAAGTTTCCCAGCACGGAAGAAACCGTTCTAAGTTTCCATGGAAGGCCATGTTGGCTCAGTGGCAGAGTTCTCGCCTGCCATGCTGGAGACCTGGGTTCATTTCCCAGTGCCTGCCCAGGCCAAAAGATGAAAAATAAAACAAACAAAACAAAACAAAAAAGCTTTGATGGATTAGTTTTAAATACAGTGTTTGAGCAAAAAGGGAGGAAATACAGAATGTGCATTTTTTCTTGAACCCAAGGGGAGATGTGCATTCGTTTGAGTATTTTTTTCTGTTGGAATTCTAATTAGCCATTTATTTGTATAAACTACACGTGAAAATAAATTGATATTGCTTTTCTTTATATGTATTTTATCACCTTGTCTGATTATGGTTTAAGGCAGGTTTTCTATTAAAGAGCGAAGATGAATTTTATATTAGAATGCTTTCTTTTTACCTAATAGAAAGTAATTGAAATAGATGACTTTTTACTAGCAGAAATTATTTTCTAATATGTTTGGTTGATCAGTCTCAAAGGATGTGAAAATAATAGTGATATTAAATTTGAGAATCTCTGTTTTACTACGTTTATCAGCAGAAAGCCTTTTTGGTTTCTATTCTTGGCATTTTTCTGAAATATGTACTTGAACAACTTACTTTATATAGCTAAAATGGACGTTTATGCTAACAGATAGAGATGGTCCGTCAGGAAAGGGCAGACACGCTTTGCACTGGCCCACTTCCCTAGGAGAATGAGCTTGAAAAGCCGTCCGGTCAGCTCTGCTGAGGTGTGCTCCAGAGTAGCTTAGGGCGTTTGGTGAATGCAGTTCATGAACCCTGATTCTGGGGGCGCTCCATGTGGTTTACAGAGCATTGGGGGGTGCTGTGAACTGTGACCCCCACCATGCTGTATTCCCAAAGGCAGTGACTTAGCATCAGTGAGGGTTTTTTTTTGTTTGTTTTTTTTCCCCTTTCTCACCATTCCCCCAACAGGACTTTGCAAATACTTTTTTGTTCACTGTTCAAATCACTCTGGGATTTATCTGGGCATCACTCTGGACAAACCTACGAAATCTCATGCCCTACGCAAGGTTCCGTGTTCTATGGTATTCACTTAAGCTGTCCACATGACTATATTAGGAAACGCACTAGTCGAAATATAAATTTTGTACCAAATAAACATTTTTTGCTTAAGTTTCACACATAAGTTAAAGTTTTAAAATATGAATTACCATCTATTTTCAACACCCTGAAATGCTGACATTCCTTTGTTCTTCGTCATGCAAAAACATTTTATAATTCGTACATTTAGTCACTATCATTATATACTCTAGGCATTCTTAGGTTATACCATCTCAGTCTTTATCGTCTTTCCTTCTGATTTCATTTGTGCCCCCAGCCCTCCTCCCTCTATCATTCTCACATTCAGCTTCATTCAGTGTTCTAACATTATTGTATTACAGTTAGGTAGTATTGTGCTTTCCATTTCTGAATTTTTACAATCAGTCCTGTTGTACAATCTGTATCCCTTCAGCTCCGGTTACCCAATATCTACCCTATTTCTATCTCCTGATGGTCTCTGTTCTTAACTGAAATTCTCCAAGTTCATTCACTGATGTCAGTTCATATCAGTGAGACCAAACTGTATTTGTCCTTTTGTTTCTGGCTAATCTCACTCAGCATGATGTCCTCAAGACCCATCCATGCTTCATAACTTTATTCTGTCTTACCGCTGTGTAATATTCCATCGTATGTACATACCACAGCTTGTTTTAGCCACTTGTCTGTGGATGGACATTTAAGTCTTTAACATCCTATAGTTGTTTAAGTGTCTTTCAGTGCAGCAGACACGGAGCACTTTTTCAGGTAAATGTTTCACAAGTCTTGCCCCTTGGCATAGAGAATCTTATACGAACACTGAATAACTACCGTCACTAGACATTTAAGGCCCTGAGATAAATCATTGTTCGCCCCTTAAACTGTGAGGCTCTGTAACTCATACATTGTGGATTTTCGAGTTGAAATGGAACCGTAGGCCAGTGCTTGCTCTTTGAGCTGTGCCACCCGTCCTTCGAGGAACCCGCCGTCTTGAACGGGTGGTAATGCAGAGGGTTTAGTAGGTCTGCATCTGAAAACAACGGTTTTTACAACTAAACACAACAAATGGCACAGTGATCCATTATTTTTCCCTCTGTGTTTGGGACACTGCAATTCATCAGATGGGCAAGTCAACAAAGTGTCATTGTGTAATTATGAGAAATGGGAGGGTTTCCGTGCCCGGACGCGAGGACGGCAGGGCCTTTCGGCTCCGGCCCACTTTCCCCCTTTCCCGAGGCCCAGCCAGGCTGTGAGCTCACGCGGGGTGCTTGCCTCACGCCTCCCAGCGTGGGCCCCTTTCATTATGGTCAACGTGTATTTTCTCTTTCCTGTTTACTTTTGTTTTTTGGGGAGGGGTTGCTTTTTTACCTTTTTAGGGGTTTGTATCTTTTGGGGGCTCACATCCTATAGGAAAATTCAACATACTGTATATTCACAAAAGACGGCTGTCCGGATTCCATTCCATTTGGCCACTGATATGGAGACAGCTTGTATATCTGCTTTTTATATAAACAGTTCTCACTTGAAAGTTTGGCAAAGTAAAGTAAATCCTCTAGCGATTTATATAGAAAGCAAAAACCAATCTGGAAAAGTATTCTAAAGAGCAAATATTAAAATAAAAATCAGTCCAGGACAGCTGTTTTAGAACAGTGATACTCCAAGATTGGAAAATCAGCAAGGAGGCACGTTAGCCATTTAGGAGAACTGACACTCAAGATGCATTTGGGAGTGGGGTGGGGAGGGGCGCGGTTGTTTCCTGATGTGGAAAGTACACTAAACAGGGTACCTGGGAGGAAGGCCTGTTGGAGGAAAGGCCCCTGAGAGATGAGCAGAGGGCAGCACTCTTCTGCAAGCAGGAGCTGAGGCCCTCGGGTGGCAGATGCTGGCACAGCTGGGAGTTAGGAGGTGAAAGGTTCCCACAGCGAGATGGGGGTGTGCCTGGGGCAGGAGACGTAGGGCGGGTCATGCACGTGGGGTCATGCACATGGGGCCTTATGGGTGTGGTGAAGGACGTTGCATCCATCTTAGGTGCTGCGGGAGCCACTGTGCGGTTTCAGGATGTATGTCACTCCGGCACAGCGTGGAGAAGGATTAGGGCAGATGAGAGTAGTAGGCTGGCAGGCTGGTATTGTTAGTCCAGGCGAGAGGATGGCCTGGCCTGGCCTGCCCTGGCCTTTTGGTAGGAGGCCGATTAGCCATTTGGCACCATGGACAGACACAGGGCCTGGGGCCCTCAAGCTTCTCTTCTACAGAAGTGTTGAAGACATGAAAAAAAAAATGGCTCTAAAATACAAACAAAAACTGCAAACAAATTAAAGTCTCTAAAAGCTTGCAAAGTTAACATTTTGTCACCTTCACTGGTAATTTTTAATTTGATATTCATTAGAATTTCAGTGTGTTACAATAGAAACCATTTCTAGGTCAGATCTTCTCATCTTGCAGTAATTCAGGTGTATGTAATGAGTGCTGACAGGTAGGTCATAATCACTCATAAGTTGAAAGAGTTCATTGTAGCATATATTTTCCAAGGCAAAAGTATTAAAATCTTCTTAAAAGTGTAAAAAAACGAGAATAATGGCACTTACGTCAGAGGAGCGTGCGTGTTAGTGTTTGTTAAGCTGTGCTGACGGCTTTAGGACGCGTGAGTGCTCAGGGGCTGTGCCGGCCTTCACAGGGTCCCAGGGTAGGGGGATGTCACGGTGAGAGGCCATGGCTATGCAGATTTACACGGGCACCTGCTTGCCTGCTGCCCTCGAGGGTGATGGCGCCTGGGGAGGCCTCCAGGCCCCGGCTTGGGCGTGAGTGTGGCAGGTGGCAGAAGGGGAGCGGGAAAAGAACAACAGTGGTGGACGGGGCTGTGAGCGTGTGTATCCAGAGTAGCCTGGGGATGCCTGGGGCGGTGTGGCTGGGGGCCCGCCCAGGCCAGTGTGGTGGCCACAGCCGTCACCCAGCAGCCTGCAGCCCGAAGGCCTCGTGTCTGTGCAGCTTCCCTGGGCACGAAGCAGGGCGCATCTTAGCAGGCACAGGAAGCTGAGAGGCCTTGCTGTCCCCTTTCACGGAGAGGCCTTGCTGTCCCCTTTCACTTTGCCGCGGGTCTCAGGCCGTGCGGGTTAATCTGCCACAGGGCGAAGTTTTCACACAATACCTGTTCCCGCACATCTGCAGGAGAGAGGCAGGGGCACGCCAGGGCCGGTTTGCATATTGGATTTACCGTAGGCTGAGGCAAGGGATTCAGGAAGAGAAATGCAAATGTAAACCAAGAAGTATGCTCCCTAAAACGCTGTCCAAATTAAAAGATGACTTTCTGAAGGGATTCTTAACATTTGTCAAAGCAAATCATCTTAATAATTGGATAATTATTTGTTGTAATAGATATATTCTGAAATAATTTCAGGTAAGCTCAAAAGACCCTAGAGAATTAAAGTATTGCCCACAAATTATGAGAGCATGTTGCCATCTGTTTCTCAGCTGGTCTTGGAGCTCCCCTTACTGGCCAGTCCCAGCATCTGTAGCCTTCTGATCTGAGAGCCTGGCCTAATTTAATGGGTTAAAATGTAGAATACTGTAAGAGTCTGGTAAAACATTAAACATGATTTTATTTTGTATGTTGGTAATTTCGGCGCTGAAGCACTATCATTGTTCGTATTAATCGTTTACATGCTACATGTTTGTTATGGGACATTAGTTCCATAGAGTTTTTCCGTTTCCACGCCCTGCAGTAATCCATGCTCTCATTTTTATAGCACCGCTCGGCGCTGTGGCCCCAGGTCTCGTCCCTGCTGGGCTGGTCCCCGCAGGCGGCCCTGGGGTCGGCCCTGCCACGGCTCCAGATGGAGTTGGCCGAAGGGTGGCCAGAAGCCCGGCTCAAGGCCCGCAGTTGCCACTGGCAGAAGGGAAGGTATGGTATAAAGTAGTGCAGAATGTGACTTCCAGTGTGTCCCTCGTGCTGGAGACGCTGTTGTTACATTCACTTTGCAGGTGTCAGTCATCTGCTCATCGAAATTAGTCTCTGTGCTCTGCCGAGGTTATTTCCCAGTTTTCAGACAGTGTGGGCCCCTGCTGATTTGGAGGGTAAACCCTAACCTTTTTTTTATTGTTGTTCAAAGCAAAATATGTCAATGTATATTATATTAATGCGAGTAATAATTTACTGACCTTTTGGACCATATTCATAATAATCTTATAAAATTAAATCCCCAAATTATAAAAGTTATGATAATTGAACTTTATATTTGATTTGCTACAAGTAAATTTTAAAATATAGACTGTATCTTGATTATTTATGTTGGCTTTAAGTTTTTGAAATGAACAAAGGCTTTATCAGTAATATATATAATCTGCAGCTGATGAAAAATTTAACCTGATAGTAAATTGTTTTGTGACTAGTGAGTGGGACGTGTCGGTGCACACGCCCTCATTCGTGCATATGCCCTAGTGACTCAGTCGCCTCTTCTGTTGTGTCCTCCAACCTGTCACTGTTCTTTTTTGCTACCTTAATTCAAGTCAAGACACTTGGGTATTAGTCTGTGGATCTGTTCTCAGTATTTGTGCAAAGCGTCTTTTTTCCCTGTAGCATTGTAAGAAAAGAGAAACAAAACCATCCTCTGAATTTGTAATGTCCTCTAACTTTTAACTTTGGAGATATTAAAGACACCTGCATGAGTTTATGAAGCACCTGCGGGGAGGTGGCTGCTGCTTGGCAGTTCCTGCACTGACAGCTTCTCCTGCCCAGCGTGGGTCTCGGGACCGCGCGGGCCTGTCTCTCGTGCCACAGGATGGGACCTCCCACTGGCAGGCACTTTCAAATCACCCACATTCCTTTGCTAAGGAATGTGGGAACACCATATTTAAAAAAATCATTTGGTTGAAAGTTTAGTTATAATAACAGAAATTGTGTCCAACAGGGTATCTTTCACCCGCTGAAAAGCTGTCAGGGTCATCTCTGCAGTTACTTCCACGAGGCAGCCAGAAGAGTGACTGCTTAGACCCGAAACGGAGAGCTCAGCATTTCAGAAAGTTTCTGTTGCATTTTGCCTCGTTAATCTGATACGTCTGGTTATTGAAAAAAACAAAGCAAAACTTGTCTTTTAAATTCCAAGGGAAATCCTGCTTGTCTTCTGCAAATGGCTGAGAATACTACATGGCCTTTTTGCTGATGTTTGAATCTCTGCCGGCAGTTAGGTTTAAATGTAATGATGCTGTCTGAGTTTTATAGGGGCTGTTTGCTCCCAATGTGAGAATAATGAAACCAGTCTGTAGTGAACATTTGCGTGTACAAGTGGTCCAGTTTTCCTTTTTAAAAATGGATCATTTAACTAACTTTTTAACTAAACTGCTTAACACAATCCCTACTAGAGAGTAAAAAATTTCACTAACTGTCTGTTTCTTCTCTCCTCTTTCTCCCTTGCATGTGTCTTTCCTATGAATGTGCCCACTGTGTAATTCCATATTCAGCCATGGGCTGCTTTTGAGGACAGCCCATTTCCGAGTGTCTGCCATCCCCACTCATCCACTGTGCTTCCTGCTGCTTCCCCAGCCTTTGGCCAGTCCCTGCAGTGGACTTGCTCTCAGACATGTCAGAGGAAGACGCCTTGGGAGCGGCAGAGCAGGCCATGCCAGGCAGCTTGGACCTTGGCCTTAGAGGCCACCCGTCCGAGCAGGGCAGCCCTGTGGTCCCCACACTGCGCCCCTTCTTGGGTCCTGCTGAAGTCCCTCCACCTGACTGCCCTCCCATCCACGAGAAGCCTCTTAGAGCCGCTGGCCACAAAGATTTGGAGTTTGGTTACTTTTCCTTCAGTTTCTGCCAGCGCCTTCCCTCTAGCCTCCTGTGGCTGCTGGAGGAGGGCAGGCCCCTCGCTCTGCACGGCCTCCCCACGCTCAGCGTCCCCATGGTCGGGGCCTTCTCCCCATCCCCTGGCGTCCAGCACCACGTGCCTGTCGCCACCCCTTCATTCTTTCCTTCCCTGGCCCTCGTCTTTGGGCTGCTGCTCTGCTTCTCAGTCAGTTCCCTTCTCTCTGACCTTTTCCCTTACCCTGACTCTTGCCTTTGCTACCTGGAGGCCAAAGCCACTGCCTTTAATGCTTCCCGTGGCAGCGGCTCGGACAACAAGACAGAGGAGGGCGGGGCAGTTGCTGGCCGTCCTGCCTAGGCTCCCACGTGCACCCAGCAGAACCCTTCGCCTCACAGCCTCCTGACGTGGACTGTCAGCACATGCACAGATGCCCACCGACGGCCGTCAGGATAGCGTGGCCCGCCCGTCCTCACGCGCCTCACCTACTTCTGCGTGAGAAATAAGCCGGCACCTCCTCCGCTGGGCCCGTTCGCCAGGCTCACACATTCTGAGTTTCACAGCACGACTGAAGGATTGTTTTATAAATACCTGGAACATACTAGGTTAAAAGTAAGAGCAGAAAAGGGACCTCTGTCACCCTTACTAATTCTTACTGGTTCTGTCCATTGGCAGACAAATGATCTGTATTAAAACAAGAGTTTTACAACAGGAGAACACAGGTGGACGTAGCTAACTGGTGTGTGCTGGCAGAACCCCCGGCGGTCTCACTGCTGTAGGCGCCCGCTCTTCTTGCACTTACAAGGCTGCCTCTGGAGGCTTTTCTCCTGACGTCTGTCAGTCTGATCGCAGAAGCCCCTCCTCTTCCCGCTGCTGGACCATTTGGGAACCAGACACATCTGGGGCAGTGGCTTCTTGGTTTACATCCCTGCATCATGCAACTACATAAACGAGTCCTTGTGAGATGGTTTGTGAAGAAAGATGCTAGCCTGTTATTTTTTCTTTAACAAATATATGTAGGAAATGAAGTGGCTTCTTAAAAATTTAGATTATATAGCACAAAGATTGGGGCTCTTAGTGTTCTTTTAGTTAAAATTATGTTGCTAGTTTGAGAATTTTTACCCCTATATAGGGCAATACTTTTTTTCAAGCATACCATCTATGCACTGCTAAGTCAGTGCTCACGCGCGGTTTTGTTTTTTATCATTTTGCTAAATGCTGTCTGGTGATTTAGTGTTTTATATTTTGTGGGTAGTATTGATACATAAAGTAAATCACAAAATTTAGGACAAACCCAAACAAAAATATCAGGATAATGCTGATTGTGCATTCTGGAGGAAACCATGGTTCTTAACAGTTTACCCGAAAAACGCCGCAGACGGATGTTCTAGAGAATGACGTCTGGACAAAGGGATTGGAGCACAGTTCCTGAACACATCACTGGGAAAAAGACACTCTGATCGCTTTGTTTACCTCAAAATGTTGTGGATGGTAAATTTTTTTTAAAGTGAGCATTTTAAACTCTGGGATTGATATTGCACTTTTATTAAAGAAGAATATGTGCTATATGATCCTACTGTAAATTAATATGAAAAGCTTAAGCTATTTTCCTTCGATATCAGAATCAATATGTTTTTCTTTCTCACCATTCATTTCCATGAGTTAGAACTCAATCAGTATTCCTGTTAGTTTTGAACATCCAAATTTTGGGGTCACTAGATAATGAGAAATGTGACCCCAACTATAGTTTTTTTCAACTATAAAAAACTGTTCTTGTTTAAAGATTTTTAAGAAAGAACAGTGTCTGTACTTCAAAGACTACTTTAAAATACACACCATTTTAGTATGAAAGCAGCAAAAATAAGGCAATTTCTCTCTGTCCCCCCCCCCAAGGAAAAAATCCATATTAAACAAACTGAATGACAGGGAGAACATTTATTTGTTCCTGATATAAGGCTAAAGCCAAGCTTCATATCATTATACTCTGCCAGTCGCTATTTGAACTGGACGTTTCAAATTGGAACAGATTGAATTATGCTGCTTTTGCACTCTCGTGTTTTCACTCCTGAGCATGAAATTACTCAAAAACCGAGCCTCATCTAAGGACTGAGCAAGAGTGAAGCTTCCATCCTCCACCCACCTTGCACGGGACCCTGTTCTCGGCCGCACGCAGGCGAAGGAAGCTGAGGGCTAATGCCGCTGCGCCCAGGCTGCCTGCCCGCTGGCCGGGGGCCGTCCCTGGGCTGCTGTCAGGAAGATGCAAGACGAGGAGCTGGAGGTGGGGTGTCCCCCAAAGTGAAAGCTCTTGTAGCTGCTGCCGGCCATTGCCGTCGTGCCTGGGGTACACTTTCAGAACTGATATGTGAGTTTTGAGTTGTGACTTTAAGTTCGTACGGATTTTATTTCTTTTTTATTTGAATGTCTTAGACCTATCAAACTTTGGGTGCTTTCTAGTACTTGCTGACTGATACATTTATGTTTGTTTGCCTCCCTTCCCCCATGATTTCATTTCACAGAAGAATTCCTTGAGAGTAGAAGGGGATAATATTTATGTCAGACATAGCAATTTAATGTTGGAGGTTTGTATAATCTAAGAAAACAGTTCTGTCCTAATGGCTGTGGGCTGCGTGAGCAGGGGGGTGGCCAGCAGGCGGGAGGGAGGTCACCAGGCCTGCAGCCTCTCCGCACACAGCGCATGAGATGCATGGGGAAGCCAGGCCTGCAGCCTCTCCACACACAGCGCGTGAGATGCATGGGAAAGCCAGGCCTGCAGCTTGTCTACACACTGCACGTGAGATGCATGGGGAAGCCACCTCCTGAGTGCATGCCACGGTTCACCATTGTTCTTTCAAAGTGGCTTAGATAAGAATATATCAACTGCAAGTTCTCAAAGTGACAACTGGGAAAAGTAGTTCTGTTTAGTTAAATGAATAAGGTATTTAATCCATTAACCCTGAAGTTGTTCAACAAAGAATCCTATGCTACCTAGGATACTAGCATATTAGTACCTAGGCTACTGGGTTATCTCCAGAGTATGGGATCTGAAGTAACACAGTCCCATTCTTAATAGGCATTAACTAGGAAAGAGATTTGCTGATCTGATGTGGAATTAAATCATTTGACTCTTGAGCTATGTCCACTTTTTTTTCCCCCCTGAAATTCTTTGAACCCATGCAAATTATTCTATTTGACAGTATGCTGAAGTTGATGGGATTGTTTTGATTAAAAAGACAGAAAGGGGAGGAGGGAGGAGAGGAGCAAGGAAGAAAAAGAAAAGAAAACCCAGCCTGCCAGTTAGAAATATAAAATATATTCTCCGTGTCACATGAGAACGTTTTTTCCATTCTTATTTTAGGATCGTTCATGGCGATCGCTTCGGTGGAGATCTATAATTCTCAGTAATCTGACTAATATGTTTGGTTGCTTTTGGCAGCTTTGATAACTGTTGGAAATGTATTTTTGCATAACTTACTAAAATGCTGTAAAGTGTAATACATAACATTGCTTTGAATAAATCCAAGAAATGTGCCTGATCTCAAGCCACAGTAAGTTTTCCATGCCATGCAAAGATTTTTTTAGATTTTCATGAGTTTTTGCAAATGGCGCTAGACGCTCATAGATGAGCTCTATGCTTATGCATGAATCCGAGAATCTACTTTATACAGATGCATGCCCTGTTCCTCTCGGAGTGGGATAAAAGATACAGGCCACAGGTGCCTCCTGGGATTTTTGAAGTTAAGAAAACCTTTGCTATTCAGTTAAAGTTTCCTTAACATTAATTATCTCTTATTTCCATAAATACTTTTTCTCAGGGCCATCTAAAATCTCACACAGATACCCTTGATCGGTGTCTCCTACGCAATGATGATTGGCCTCCTCGCTTTTCTTGCTCCTTTGTCTAAGTGAGGGCCATTTGGCATGGGGGTGCCTGAGTCCACCCTTGATCTTGCAGGTACATCCCCAGACTGCCTTGTGGTCCACTTACTTTATGGAGAGGACAAACAAAAGCAACTTCTGGAAGTAGTTATTTAGTTCCTTCAGGATTAAAAGCCACTGGAATTGACTGAAAAAAGCCATCCCTTGCTTTTGCATTTTCTGGATGATTCTGGACTGGCTTTCCTATTAGGCCAGTGTACTTCTGAGTCCACCCTTTTCCCTTTTGTAGTTAGTTTGTTACATTCACAGAGTGCAATTTTAGGAGTAGCCAGTAATTAGAAAGGTAAATTTCATGGAATAAAGTCAGACTACATTTCAAATATGAGCACTAGAAAGATTACTAGCCATTTTGATTTTCAGTTCCATGGCTTCTTTCTAATAATGTAAATGATTCCTTAAAAACTATAAACAGAAGAAATTGGAGCCCTTTAAAATACAAAATGTAGAACAATTTACTTATTGGCTTCATCTTCAAATTGCAATGAACTCAAAGTTATTTGTAACTCAGTATGGCTTTTGAGACTTGGCATTTTTCTTGCTTTAATTTTTTTTCTTAAATGATAAATTTGATCTGTCTTGATTTTTGGCTTTATTTTTTATTTTTGTCCTGCTGGGCTTTTTCCCGTTTGGAATTTCCCCCTTTGTTACGTCACACATTGCTAGGACCTGGATAAGACCCAGGAAGACATACTGAAACATCAGGCTAGCATTAGTGAGCTCAAGCGCAATTTTATGGAATCCACACCTGAGCCACGCCCTAATGAATGGGAGAAACGGCGTATCACACCTCTGTCCTTACAGACACAAGGGGTACGTCACTAGCTGCTTGTTGGTATACGTCTCACTGCAGTTGTTCCTTAAAACTGAGGTTACTAATCTAGTATGTTGATTTTAAGGAAGTTATAAAATGTTTCCATTTAATTTTTTGTGTAGTTGCTAACCATTTTTAAAAGGCTAAATGTTTATTAAGTGTAATACTTATTGACCTAGTTCTTTTTTGTATAGGTTTCAAAATACTTGTGAGATAGTTTCAGAAAAATTTCACTATTTTACAAGGTAAATTAGTGTTGATGGTTCATTATGTAGGATAATATGGAAAATGACTTTACTGATTGTTTTTCAGTTATGAGTTCTGAAGTCAGATTTAGTTGATAATTAGTAACTGAAGGCTATAGGACTGATGATCATATTTCGAATGACTTGAAATAACTACTGTGAGGATGAGCTAAGCCAAGCTCTAAAGATTGGTGAGCCGTGCTGAAAGCTTACAAAGTCACTACTTAAGGTACCTTGCAGTGATGTAGACCAGTTTAAAAAATTGTTTCAGGCATAACATCTTTCCAAATCACCATTTTTTCCCATGTTTTTCTTCTTCCTACCACCCATATAAGTATTACCTTTAGACTGTATTCTCACAGTATTCCTGAATGCATCTTTCCTTTTCTGGTGCTCCAGAAACCCTGGTATTATCAACCTAGAAATTCTCTGGGCTCATTTATCATACTTAAGGAAACAGTGATCATATTACATTTAATATACAAATTTGAAAAGTGTGTTATGGTGTCACTCTACGATTTCATCTTTCCCCTTTCCCTATCCTCCACTCCTTTCATACATCGTGTATATCATGTGAGTCAAATGCTGCCAAATTGTAGACTTTTGGTTTAGATGTTCTTGTGCTATTTTTATTTACCTTTAATTAAAAGCAAAACTTAGTTGTTTTAAACCTCTTAAGTTTGTGACAGTGCAAGGAAAATAGTTCTTAAAGGACAGATTAGCAAAAATAATTACTGAAGCAGAAAAAAAATTTTTTTTGAAGTCTAGAGGCTTAAAACACTATGGTAGGATCTTAAGAAATTGTATATAAGTTAAATTCTTACTTTCAGACTTTGTGAAGACATTCATGTCTGCATGTCAGCAGTTTGCCCTGGGGTGCTGGGTTCGCAGCCTCTGGCGCTGTGCGGAGGTCTTGCCCCTGTGTGTGCTCCGTCCCGCCTGGTCCACCGACCGCACCGCTGTTTTGTGTTGCTGTTGCTGTGGGCGTACTGTATTTGTCTTGTTGACTATGTCTGTTGTTTAAAACAATAGAGAAAAGGAGACCACCTTTTCAAGGATGTTCTGGCCACGAAGGAGAAGCTCCAGAAGGCAGCAGCACAGCCAGTGGAAGAAAAAGTTCTGGAGGCAGAAAAGGTGTCCAGCTTGCACCCGGGGCCCACCCTTGCTTTGACCTTTTTCTGTCCACTGCCATGACGGGCGCCTTTTTTCTTATGTATCAACCTAAACTAAGCAAAAAACCTAAGGTTTTTTGGAAAGAATTTTTCGAGCATTTAAAAAGTTGAATTCCATTGCACGGGGAACATCATGTTGCAGAGGTACCTTACTTCAAAATCCAGAATTATAAAATGCAGAAATATCATCCGTATAGGTGATGTGATCCCTAATTTTACGTGGTAGATACTTGGGAAACCATGATTTTATGTGAAACTGCACTTTTTACAACACATGTGTGCACAGTGTTAAACTAACAAATTCATAATATAGGTTGCTAGTTTACCAATGACATATGGCAGGCTTCTGAATTTTAATTTTTAAGATTTTCGATGGGAGAACACACTTTGGTAGCCACAGCCACCCCTGCCCTCTGTGCTCCTGCACGTGTCTCTCGGACACCATGAAGGAAGGTGGCTTTCCTTTGCTGTTACGTTCCTACTCTTCTCTTTCTCCTGACTTTGCTTAGCCAGATGGTCAGACTGCTGTTTTCTGGAGCTATCGAGCGTGGAGTCTAATGGAGGAGTTAGACAGTGAACATGAAAAACATGTAGATCAATAACTAGACCACGCCAGGCTCTGAGAAGTGAGTAGTGTCAGGACAATGAAACACGCCATTGTGTTAGCAGGCACTGGGTAGGCTGTCTTATGGTTGTGGGCAGGGAGGGCTTCCTTGAGGAGGTGGCGTTTGACCTGAGACCTGGAGGAGGAGGCGGAGGTGAGTGGAGACTCTCCCACAAGGGAGGGAGAGCAAATGCAGCAGCTCCACGCCAGGAGCTTCTGAGTAACTAAGGGTCCAGTGACCAGGGTTTAGTGAACAGGGCAGGGCCCGAAGGAAGGCAACGCGGGTGAGGTCAGACCCCAGGCCAGGCCAACGTCCCAGGACCACACGACAGGTGTGGGATTGTGGCGTAGGAGAGCTGGGAAGCCTTGGGGAGCTTTCAGCTGGGTAGTGACAGGGCCCCGTGTGTGCTTGACCGAGATCCCTCTTGTGGGATGAGGAATGGATTGTAGGGGGAGTGAGTGCAGGGATGAGTCAGAAGGAAAAAGTGTTTCCTTTCTACAAAGGAAGTTTTTTGTTAGTCATTGGAATATACTCATCAGGACACCTGGTGGGGTGGGGAAGGGGACAAAACATCTGGGAGAGAGAGCCTTGTCCCACAGGGACTTGAAGCCTAGTTGGTGAAATATTTCCTGAACACTGCAAATGAGGAAGATAAGGCCTCAAAGCTGTTGTACCAGTGGCATCCTGCTGCGCTGTAACAGGTAGCCGGAAATCCAAGCCTGATGGGATTTTTAGACTCTACATGCATAATGATGACTTAAATATCACAATATGTATTCTGAAAATCCATCCTCCAGAAGCAAAACAGCACTATTTGAGCTATATAAAGTAATGCCCTTGGACTTTCTACAATCAGAAAAAAAAATTTTTTTAAAGGTGAAGATGTTTATAATTATGATCATTATTTTTCTGGTCTTGTATTTTTTGTTTTAAAAGTTATATTAAAGTGATAGTGAAATTTAAATCTGGAATTTACCACTGAGCTCTGGAGTAAGAGACATCTGCATTTGACATTACTTCATTTTTGTTTTTGTTTTTCCTTCCCATCACACATCTTTGATAAGCAGGTGGGTTATGAAAATTAAAATGATCATAAAATTCATCCAGTCACCCAGCAAGCATTGATTGACCACCTGCACTGCATCGTATTTTTTTTTTCAAATAACCTGTCACCACAATCAGTTGAAAGTATGTGAGCAGTTGAGTGTACTGGAGTATTTTGACTTAACAGAATACCTTTTAAAGTTCTTGTTTCATCTTCATTTTGCTTCTGATTTTGCAGGGTTTCTTGTTTATTTTTGAGATGTACGTAGAATGAAAAAAATATGCCTCAGCATATAATTTTACCAATTTCCATTTTGTGGGTTTTATAGATCAATATAAAAGGAGTAATTCTTGTTTGGAAAGATAGATTGAACTTTCAAATTGGCTTTAGTTTGAGTGTGAATGATTGATCTTGAGAATAGAGCAGAAAATGGGAAAGCCAGTCTTAGCCTTCAACAGGTATATAAACATTGTATATTCTGTGGTGTGAGAATTATGCTGTGCTTATATTTGTAGAGAATTTTCTCTCATGAGTCTAGTGGAGCTTACATAGACTTTTTTGCAGAGT